>NDXB01000482.1:40899-51517 GCA_002631895.1 Agapornis roseicollis | reverse complement strand
GGGGGGGTAGGTAGGGTGGTGGGGAGGGGGAGGCGGGAAGAACAGTTAAAATAAGGGAAATTAATAAAAGAGATGTTAGATGCATGTTACAGAAGAATAATTCTTTTAATTCTGTTTCAGCCATAATCATTCATTCAAGAACAACCAGAATCAATGAGAAATTCAACATGTCTTCTTCAGCCATCACTAGCTACTACTGTAGCTCTACCAGTCATCTACTCTTGCCTATTTCCTGCTGGAAGTTTTGGAAATATTCTTGCTGCCTGGATATTTTCAAGGCAAGCACACACAAAAAGAACACAATACATTTACCTGGCAAACCTCGTCACTGCAAATTTACTTATATGTAGCACAATGCCATTTCTGGCTGCCTATTTTGCAAGAGGGTACCAATGGACTTATGACTGTGTAGCATGCAGAACAGCAAATCACCTTGGGACTCTTATTATGCATGTCAGTATGTATGTTACGATTATAATTTTATGTTCAATTGCTCTAAGTCAGTATGCAACACTGAAGAGAAACACTGATGTACAACACTCTCAAGCAGTTAATGAAAACATCTACAGGTGTGTACTTGCAAAGTTTCGTCAACCAAAATTTGCTAAGTATTTGTGCAGCATTATATGGCTTATTGTGCTCTGCATAACAATAATAGCTATAATACATAATGTCCAGGCAAGTACTAAGGAGGAATTTCACAGATGCTACAACATCAGGGTAGAAGCTGGTGAATTTGCTGCAATGATTGCAGCTTTTCTTGCCACTTCATGTTTTTTTGTATCTTTTATGACAGTGGTGTTGTCATACTATTCTCTTACCAGACATCTGAATAAAATACAGAAAAACACATGTATTGGAGGAAAACATCTAATTTACAGTACAGTGAAAAGAAACATTTTTGTCATCCAGATGATACTAACTGTTTGCTTTCTTCCCTATCATATTTTTAGGCCAATTTTTTATGCACTGCTTACAAATAATGACTGCCCAAGGTTAAACTATTTAGTGGAAATAAAGAATTTCCTTACTTGTCTTGCTGCTGCTAAGAGTAGTTTAGATCCAGTTATAACCCTTTTGTTAGATAAAACATTTAAGAAAAGTCTCTATGGCCTGTTTACAAAAGCCACACCACCAGAACACCACAAACGTAAAACTGGTATTTTCACTGAAGAGATTCCCGAAATGTGAGGGAATACAGAAAGGTTTTATTAGAATATAAGTAACAGTAAACTCATTTTAACTACCTATAACCAGACTTTGGTATGAAATGGCAAATATTTCAATAAAATTATAACATATTACATGTATTTTTTCCAAATGATTTTGCTTGCTATATCAACATTAGCCATAATAAATCCCATGTGTATATCCAAGTAATTATACAGTGAACAGTGTAAACACCTTTATCCATGCAAAAAGACACACAAAAAAGACAATGCAAAAGACATTTTATGTTTGACCTATGGACAGCGTAAGGCAGAAACTAGGCTGAAGTTGCTGACCCGGTGCTTTTTTATTATCAATAAAAAAGTCTCAGGATTTTGACACAGGTTTTCTTTACAAAAAAATGGTGAACAAAACACAGTGTTTTCTCTGCAATTGCTGAATCACGTATCACAGGCCTAAAGAAGCAGGGACAGAAAGCTATGAAATACATTCAAGATTAACATCATGAGTATTGAGATAGAAGGTTGATTCCTCTTTTTTTTTTAATGGGGAATTTCAATAATCCTAGTTTAATCTTGTGAGGTCAATTCTACAGCTTAATTAGGAAGGCATAAATGCTTATTCTTTACAAGTATCCAAAATATATTCAACGATAAACATTAATGATTATTAACAGTATAAGAGCAGTGCAAAATAGGAGATTTTGTGGTTGGGTTCTAACTGTAGAAGTTAGAATGTTATGATGAATTAAGTGGAGATTTCAGTTACTTAGAATCATTTCTGTAGAAGACACTTAAGACTACATAATGGTCTTTTCCCTTGTACAATCTTTGTAACTGAGATCAAGAGTTCACCAAGTTGGAAAGTGTTATGAAATACTAGATACTCTGAGAAACCCTATAACTCACCCAAAACTTCAAAATAGCAATGAGCAATTCTGTCTTCCCATCCCCAATACTGAGTTCCATGAGATGTACACTAAACTGACCCAAGTGCCAGGAAACACAAAATATGAGTTCTTCTCTAGGGAGGAACCCAGGACTTCACATCATCTGACAGCTGCTTTGTATTTTGCAGAAGTTAAATAAAGTTGCAAATGAAATACAGAAAATCACAGGAATGTAGTCCTTCATTTCATACAATGTTACCCATAACAGAATTTAGTGATTCCCTCTTTCACAGGATACCCACATGGTATTTAGCATATAACTTATGGGAAAAAACAGAGGTGGGAAGCTTCAGGATATAGACTGAATGAGGAAGTGCTCCTCAGAAAAACATGGCCAGATAGGACACCTTAATTCTACCTCTGCTATTGGTTTCACAGCCTTAATAACATTTTAACAATTTAATTTGGTACAAAATCCTCACACAGCAGCTGCTGTTAGATCTCAATGATAGCTTCTAGAAAATATAGAAAAAGCACCAGTGGTTACTGACCTCAGAGAACATAAAATAGGTTCCATGCCAAAGTGAAAAGAGTAGAACGGAAGAAACATGCAGCAAATTTCTTGCTTTGGATATTCAAAGATTGGAAAGAGCAGCTGGTCTTAAACAACAGCTTATATTCTGGTTATTTTTATATAGTTAAATAAAAACATAAACACAAACACATATGTACAAGCCTTACTCAGTTTCTAGATACACCTAAAAGCAGAAATATAGGAATCTTGAACTCTACTGGCAAAATCTGAAGTGCTTAACTACAAGTAGTTTAGGCAATGAATGACAGAAGTGGTAACTGAGTGTGCTGTCAGAATTCATGTGGTTAATTAAAGTTTTGTGTAGTGCATAAATTAATATGCAAATCCAGCCACAAATCAAGTCCTAGGTCACCTGGACCAACTGAGATTTGTGGATGCCACACAGTACACACAGTGTGTAACTCAGTCCTACTCTCTGGAAAAAGAAGGCAGAATCTGTGTATTTTCCATCCAGCAGTTTTGTTTATTTAGATGATCACATGTTGGAAACAAATGTTCGTATCTACTGAGATAAACCTGTAATAAAGATTTTGGATGTCTACAGTTAGCCAACAAGCTTGCCCTGACTCTAGCTGCGGACCAACCATCTTACTGATCACAGAAACATATAGAAACACCCAATTTATATGGATATCATAGAACAAAGTTGGAGCATTTGGACAAAACTAGGGATAAACCCCCTGCAACTGTGATTAAATTACTCTAGTATCTGTTACGTTAAAATGTGTTATTCTAAGAGAAGTTCTGCAACTATATAAAATACTACATAAGCATCCCAATATAGGCTAACTGAAGACTGACTGTAAAACCTCTCAATATTTTACTGATGAAAAAAACCAAACCCATCTGGTTGAAGTTACTGCAAAAATGAACAGGTGAAAAAATCTGCAATAAACACTAAAGAAACACACTTTTTATGGAACGCTGTCCTACTTTATGAGTTATACAATGCTTAAACAGTCTATTTCTTGAGCTGAATCCCATTCTACTTAAAGTAACTAGCACAGAAGTCTTCTACCAAGATCAGTGTCAGTCTTACTAACAGGTAACTCAGTGGAACTGTCAAAACAAGACAAAGCAACTTTTCTCACATGCTGAGAATACAGCAACTTAAAATATTGATTGCTGACCAAAAGTGACTATCCTAAATGTACAATGATACTTCAGGTACTCTACACCACATTATCTACCATAAGGAATGGAAATATTCAACTATTCATAACAAACCCACCATTTTCAGCTTTTAGAATTATAATTATTAAAATAAGTCTATAGCACAGAACTTAAGGAAGTTCAATGACCAGTGGTAACCTTCACAATTAAGAGTAGCACAGGTGTACTATTATTTTTTATCCTTCTTGAAGAGAGATTGCAGGTATAGAGCACATTTTGGTTACCTGTTTTTAGTTCCAATAAATCTTGAGGCATGGAATACTGCCTGTAATAAATATGTTGTCATATATAAAGTAACTACTTTCAATTGCATTTATTTTAAGAGAAAAAATACTTTAGTGCAGATTTAACACAATTTGTTACTTTCTTATTCCTGAAGGTGACGTGAGAGAAAACACTATTTTGCAGGACAGAATATATATCAAAGTGGAAATTTAGAATAAAGATATAAGCAATTTTTCTCCTAGTTCTTTCTCCTGTTTCAAAGGTTCTCTCCCACTCATCACTTTAATTACTGTCTAATACTGGCAGCTAAAGAGAAAGTGACTTCAGTGACAACTGGTACTCTAGCAAAGGTTTTATGGAAAAAGACAAGCATCTCATTTCAGACACATATTACTCCCACTTCCCCCTTTTTTTTTCCCTGTTCTCTCGCATAAAGATAACTCTGTGTACAAACTACCATGTAATAACATTTTATATTGGAAAAGGTCCCACTTCAGTATTGCTACTTTTGGTAGCCATCTTCTGCATATTTCTGACAGGTTCTGAAAGAATAAAAGGAACGGCTGAGTCCTGTATTACTAGGATGGCAGAATAGGAATAAATATTGTGGTAAGGGAAAAAGTTCTTGACATTTACATTTCTGATGCACAGCTGCCTTAGAGTCTTCCACCTTGCTCCATTATTGAATGAACAAAAGATTACATTAACCAAAGGTAAAGCAAAGGTGCAATTGCCAACAATTATAAAGCCTTTAAGCAATGCCGAAGGGGATCAAATGATATAGAGAGGCCCAAGAAGCATCTGGTTTCTCAGAGCAGTGAAGGAAATTAAGACAACTACAGGCTACAGGCTTTCATGAAAGTGAAAGCTTTCATGTTTTGATTCTGTCATCAGAAGTGAACCTGGGGCATACAGGAGTTTATCATAGGCTTCAGTCACTGTGCTCCAGAAGCTTTGGTAGATCTTGCCACAGAATTCAGCTCAAGTTTCTGGCACCAGAATTCAGCAAATTGAAGTATTCCTGTTTAAATCTCCTAATTAAGTCAAGAGCTAAAGGAGCACAAAAGTGGCTAAAAGACACCTAATTCTTACACAGATGATAAGATGCGAATTTTCCTGCACACCAGGCAATGCTAAAACATTTTGCAGTTCAAAATAATATTCACAGAAAGCTTAAGAAGGTAAAAAAAAAAAAAGTAGTATGACAGTATCAGCATTATATACATATCAGTGTATTCACAGGTTGACGAGAAGCTCAACATGAACCACGAGTGTGTGCTTGCAGCCCAGAAAGCCAACTGCATGCTGGGCTGCATCAAAATGAGTGTGACCAAGCAGGTCAAGAGAGGTGATTCTTCCCCTCTACTCCATTCTGGTGAGACTGTGCCTGCAGCACTGTGTTCAGTTGTGAGCTTTCAACATAAGACAGACACGGACCTATTGGAGTAAGGCCAAAAGAGGGCCACAAAGATGACCAGAGGGTTGGAGCACCTCTCCTATGAAGACAGGCTGAGAGAGTTGGGCTTACTCAGCCTGAAGAAGAGCAGCCTTCCAGTTCCTAAGGAAGACTCAAAAGAAAGCCGGAGAGTGACTTTTTACAAGGGCATGTGGTGACAGGACACGGGGGAATGGCTTTAAACTGACAGAGGGTAGATTTAGATTAGGTATAAGGAAGAAACTCTGCACCATGAGAGGCGAGGCACTGGCACAGGTTGCCCTAGAAAGTTGGATTCCCATCCCTGGAAGTGTTCAAAGCCAGCCTGGATGGGGCTTTGAGCAACCCAGTCTAGAGGGAGGTATCCCTTCCCATGGCAAGGGGGTTGGAACTAGGTGATCTTCCAACCCAAACCCTTCTACAGTTAATTTACTTTCATCCACTCAGACCATTTGGAAAGTGGTCATTTTGTCTACTTTCTTTCAAAGCAATGCCTACAGTGACATCTAGAGCTGGGACACTGCAGTTAGCTTAATATGTTCTACACTCAAACCCTATAGTTCTCTGCACTGCTTTTGCCAAAATGAAACACTGCTGGTTTACACTACTTTAAAGCAATACATGAAAAAATTCTTGCTCACTCATGTACTTAAACAGGTTTATTTTTAAGGATGATATTTAACAAAGCCAATGATTTCAGAGTTTTAAGAATCTGGATAAACTGCAAAACGAATTCCCATTTTACACTCAGTAAAATGGGCCTCCTTAGAGGCACCTGAAGCTGAAATTTGTTTTCTTTTAAGAACAAAGTCCAATCAAAACAGGTGCAGCTTTCAGGAAGACATAGCAACATAAAAATGATGTTAACCCTGAAATTCTCATATGGTACCAAAAAAGAACAATTAACGGAATCTAGAACCTTCAAGGCTGAATAAAATGAGACATTCTACCATCAATTAAGAAACTGTCTTTAAAATTTGCTGTAAGGAATTACTTTTAAAATAACAAACTTACAAAAACCCAAACCACCTATTATATGGAATAATTTTCTTGATTTTAGAAAAAAAGGAAAAAGAGATTGGGAAAGGTCTGTAAAGCCTCTGTATACAAGACTGAAAGACTCCTTAAATTAAAATTACTGGCTCAGTGTCCATAGTCTCTTCTGTCACAAATTACCTGTAGAAGTTCAAAGGACAGCTTACGCTCTCCCAATCATCTCTATTCACTAAACCCTAAGATTCATTTCTCAAACCGCACCATCAGAGCTTGTTAGAATTCTTACTAATTCCAACAGTGCTTGACTCACCTTGGATAAAAGTGAACTGTCACAGAAACAAGTAGGAATAACTATTGTTATTAACAAAGAATATATATTTTCAAATTAAAGGGAGTCAAATGGACTTAGGTTAAAACTCCTAATTACTTACATTACAGTTATTTTGGAATAACCTAGTTCCATAAATACCCATAGAAATAGTACAAAATTCACCAAATCAAAAAGAGTATGTACATACATTGTTCTTAAACAAGATTTCTCTTCCCAAGCTTGTTTGTATTAGAGACGTTTTCATAATTATAACAAATTTTTAAGACTGCTTGCAAAAAAGTAGATAATACTACCAAACTTGTAGCATTTAGGCATGTGTGTCTCTCTGAAATCTTAAATCTGACTGAAGATTATCATTATGTTATCTAATGGTGCCATTAATCTACCAATGCCAGTTTAATTTATGCAATTAATTTATATACACATTTACCTAACAAGAAAAAAATTGAAGCAGATTTCATAAGAATATTCAAAAACTAGAAATTAAATTGACTCTCAAAGTAAGCTGCAATCAAATGCATATGCAACCTGTGAAAAAAGGCCTCCTAAATGTTCTATATTGATGGAATTAGAGCTTTAATCTTACATGACACATTAGGAGTAAACACACATGTAGCAAATACAGCATCCTTTTCTAGAGCTTTTCCCTTTGTTTAAATTACAGAAATTAAAATTCAGTAGTTTGTACTATTGTGGCAAAAAAACCTGAAAGTATTTAAACCCCTTACCTTCACATCTCTGTGAATTATGTTATTATCATGACAGTAACGTAGAGCTTCCAATATCTGTCTCATATAATGACTGAAAAAACAAAGACATTATACGTGACAAACCTGCAGGAAAAATTACTATACACACATAACAAACTAAGTTTTAGGAGTCTAACTAGATAAAACTAATCAACCAACTTAACCTTAAATATACAGAGTTCAGTAGAATGGAGTCTGTGTTTATAACAATGAATATGATTATGTGCTGAAGGAGGCAATCCTTGTCCTCGGGAGGTTTCAGCTGGTGATACTGAAGTATCTTTCCATAGGAGCACAATTATGTACTGGATCAAGTTGCCCAGGAAGGCTGTGGAATCTCCATCCTTGGAGGTTTTCTAGATGCCAATAGGCACAACCTTGAGCAACATGATGCAAATGCAATGTTGACCCTGCCTTTAGCAGGATCTTGAAATAGAGGCCTCTTGATGTCTTTTCCAACCTGGTTTCTATGATGCTAAAAAATCTAGAGATTGAGCTCACTCACCATACCATGAGGACATTAGGCTTTGTTGTCCTTTTTCCAATTACATAGACTATTTGATTTTAGTTCACCTCACAAGTGAAAAAAGTTGAAGTGACCATAAACATGTATTTATACATATATAAAAGATGAGCAAGAACATCTAGCAAGAGCAGTAAAATTCACACCTGTTAGGCAAGTCACCTAATGCCATTGTCTGAGAGATCCATAAAAGGCAAAGGATAAACTATTATATGTGAAATACTATTTTATTCAATAACCCCATCCAAATATACAACTAAATGACAAAATGTTCCAGAAATCTACCTTTGTTATGCTAATTATTGCAATAAACATTCAGACTGTTGAAATAGGATTATTTACAGTATTCCAACTTTTTATTCCATCATTTTCCATTTAGGTGTCCTGTGTGATTAATTAAATTTACAATACGTACCTGGCTACAGCCTCACTGTACACAAATCCAGCATCTGCTCTCTTCACAATTTCAAAACACAGATCTGCTCCATCCATACTGCAGGTAAAAAAGGGAAAGTGAGTAAGACAGATAACTACAGTCAATTATGTAAAAAGGCTCAAAACATCTGTTTACTGCAATTACATAAAATACTCTGGATACATGTACAATGCATTAATAACTAAAAAAAGCATTTAATAGGCAATCTAGTACAATATGGCTTGCCACAGGTTAACTGTTTTATGGTCCTCATGTCATAAACAGTACAATGTGCTGCACTATACACGGTACAATATAGACAGCAAAGGGGTCAGGTTGAATGAGAACAACGTAAGTCTGGATTTAGATAGCTCACAGGGAAAAAACCCCTCATGTTAATCTCGCTTTTAGTGCTTCCTCCCAACAATTTATTTCAGCTAGATGGGAAAGAAAACTGAAACCAGAGCCCCACACCAAGCGCTATAGAACATACAAAATGTCTGTTTGACTACCAAAAAACTAGGTGTCATTCTTATGAAGCAGCAGAACTCTTTAGAAGACTAATTTCACTCTGACTTGTTGTAATATACAGATGAATAAAGATCCAGAGGCACTCAAGATTTTTAGCAGTATCAATAGTTGCTAAGACACTGCGCCAAGTCTGTCATTTACACTAACTTTTCTATTAAACTGGTTATAATCAGAATTGTCTTTAACATGCATTTCTCTCCCCCACTTCAACATACCAGCATTTTTCATTTAAATTTTGTAACAGTAAGTGGCAGTTTGATTTTTTTTTTTTGCAAATATTTTCAAATTAGTTTAAATTATGTTGACATTAAAAACCTAGAGCTTTTATATCGATATTAAAAGCTTAATGCTACAAACTGTGAGCAGTAATGTGTGAGAGTTTTATTTCATTAAGATGAACTTTGTTGATCTGAAAAATCACAAAAATGTGATATATGCTAAACTCTGACTTCAATGACTTTTTCAAGACAACTTTATTTTAAGAGCAAATTTTGTGTATAATTAGGGCTTAAATCACAACAATAATATTGAATTTACCTGAAAAAAATTTATCTAGCTGAGCTTTTGTCCTGATTTCAGCAGGAAAACCAAGAGTTAGCCTCAGTTTTAAGAAACCCCAGAGAGTTCAGTGCACTAACAGAGTAAAAATTCAGCAATATCACAACCACATAAAAGATGATTTTGCAAAAACTGAAAGCCCTGAAGTGTTCAAGACCAGGTTGGATGAGGCCTTGCGCAACCTGGTCTAGTGGAAGATGGTCCATGGCAGGGGGGCTGGAGCTAGATGATCTTTAAGGTCCCTTCCAGCCCAAGCCATTCTGCGATTCTATGATTCTATGATATAAGAGCATTAAAGATTTGAGATAGATCAGGCAGTCGTAAGGTTTTGTGAAGTCTGTCAACTTTAGGCAAGTGAAACCCACAAAAATAGAAGAGTTAAGTTAAAATCCACTAAGTAAACTATATACATGCCGAAAACAAAGAGCATTGGTAAAATTACAGCACACTCATTATTTAAGTGAGAGAATCTCCTGATACCAGTAGAGGGCACTCACGGAAGCCACATAAACTGACTGGGACAGTTTACCTTATTTGCAACAGTGAAAGTGGCAAACCACCTGTGAACAGGAAGTTAACAGGCACCGCCACCGCATCTGAATTGTTTGGCTATTACTAGGAGCTATGTCCCCCAGTTTCTCATATTTTAGGATTGGCTTTGCCATAATTTTAGCAGAACTGTGCCTGGATCTTGGCCCTTTAGATAAATGTTTCTATACAGCTCTGACCAATGCTACTGTGCAACTTGACAATCTATTATTCTTCATAAAGCTGATGATAAGTTGCAATCTTCCCAGAGGGTTTACTTCTGAGTCATATTCAGTGCAGAAACCTGTTCTGAGGCGAACAGTCACTCCAAAGAATAAACAGTATACTCCAGAAGAGATCTAAGTTTTAATACCAGGGTATGAGAGCTTTGAATTTGCAGATGACCTATTAAGATGTTACCAACAACTTAATCTATTTATGAAGAATAAGAAAGTACTACTTCAGGGAACTGAATTATTACTTTTTTTTTTTTTTTTTTT
>NDXB01000482.1:20086-40796 GCA_002631895.1 Agapornis roseicollis | reverse complement strand
AATTTTTTTTTTTTTTTTTTTTTTTTTAAAAAAAGGGAAGAAAAAGACTGTGCATGTTAACTCATAACTGAGTTTACTGAGCTTTGTGTATCATGTATGTTCATATAATCATAGAATGGTTAGGGTTGAAAAGGACCTTAAGATCATCTAGTTCTAACCCCCAAAGGTGAAAGACTAAAGGTTTGTGCATGACAACATTTTCTCCCTCACTTGGACAGTTTTTATATGCTTGCTATCCTCACTTACTATAAATAAACTGTCATAAATTAACATAAAAATATAATATTTATTTTTTATCGGAGCTCTACATAGTAGCATCTGAAAATATAGACCAAAAAGTACAGAAACTCTTATTTCCTGTACATAACTCCTTCTTCTGAGGAGCAGCTGGACTGCATGAGGGGGAAATCACTTGACACAGGCATATACTCTCTCATTTACCATGTAGTAACATCTAAATACTTTTAAAATAATAACTTTACTTTAGGAATAAGACTTTCCAGTACAGCATCTACTTCCTACTCTACACATGCACTTCTATTATAACCAACTGCTTCTACCATATGGCTAATTTCAATCTACTGGAAACATGACATGATAGTCCCATTCTAAACACTGCTTCAATCTGTGTATCATCATCATCATGGCTTGACTTCACGAACAAAGATCTGGGAAGGCCTTTACCCACGCTAACTACAAGCGTGCTGATGACTAAAAAGGCCAATGTGGGATAGGCAAATCCGGTTGCAAAAAGCACAGCAAAAAGTCCCCTTGGGTGGTATAGGCAGGGTGAGATTCTTTCTACGTTGTCTTTTCTCCTCAAGACTAATTCTGTGTGTGCTCTCAAAGGAGACAATGGCGTTATGGAGCGACCAATGTCCTGAACCGCCTGCATGCAGGGTTGGGGCTGCGACTTCTAGTGCCCCTTATCACCTGCCGTTTCGTCCCTCACCTGTCACTACAGGGCTTTGCAAGTGTGAGTAAACCCTTTGGGCCTGAGAAGTGGATTTTTTAGGTGAGGCACAGTGTACACAGAACTGGCCCCACCCTTTACACCTGAGGTTTATCTGCCATGGCCTAGCAGGCTTGGACGGTGACAGCAAAGTCCTCAGGTCATAGGTTTGTTTAGAGTGTCCTTCTCTTAGATGCCTTACAGGGCTAAACGAGCTCCATCTGCCCAGGTTTGAGGTTAGAGTTGTCCTTCCCCTAGGATGGTTGCCCAAAGGCTAGTGAGCCCATCCTGCCCATTGATATGCTTTGTTTGACCCTTCAGTTGAGACCTGTCTGGCATGGGAGACCCTACCGGAGGCATAAGCCACCACCAGCATAGCTCCCAACCTCACAAGGGCACGCAAGCTCTTTCCCTATGACAAGGGGGTGTCTGTGAAAGAGTAATCTGTGTATAAATACTGGTTAAAAACATAGCCATTTGTTTTGTGTTAAACTTCATTGCTACTGCTTATGTTCATCAGTGCTTCTAAGAATTGTGACTTGATTTTTTAAATGTTTATTTAAAAAAAAATAAATTCAAAATTGTGCACAGACTGTGTTTTCTCCTGAGAGGTACAATCTCTCCTTATCAGATATATGCTGCATTTGCTTATTTAACTTGTACTTTTTTGTAACAATAGATTTAGCCAGATATTCAGGGTCACTGTAGAAGCTGCTCCATGTAGCTTACAGCTTATGAAAAAGTAGTGGCCCTATGTATCATTTATGTGCAACTGATAGTACAAAATTTTAGGTTTGGTTATTCATTTCCATGCAAAGCACCTGCTGGCCCATTAATACCCTATCACCAGCTGGGCTTATAGCTCCTTGCAGATCTGTACTGTCTTCTCTTTTTCTGTCATTTCAGAATAAATACACCCTAATAAAATACACTTTATTACTGACAACTTTGTTGCAAAGCAGTTAAATTTGTTAGAATAACAGCATAACAGAGAAAACAGTATGTGGAAAAGTAAGTTACCTAAAATACAGTGACACTTTCCTACTAACTACAAGTTTGTTATTATGCCACTAACCCAATTAAACTCAGACAATGCAGTCTTAATCCACAGCAAACACTGGTCTTCTGTTGAATCCCTTTACCAAAGCATCCCCTCAAGCATAACACATTGTGCCCACAACTCTTCCATTCCCTGCTGCATTTTGAGAACAGGTGTTCCTCCTGTCTCATTTTCTTTCACTGTTTGATACAAAAGAGTAACGTTTTGTAGAGTACAGGGCAGACAAGGATTATGAAATTGTAAAGAATTATGATCCTTCACATCATTTAGCCTCATATTTCCTTCTTTCATGTAGCCTGAAGTCAGGTACGGTATTTGTGTAGTAATGCTAATTGTTCAGACTTACTTTTTGTGCATACAAACATAAATGATAATGGGCCTGTCATTAAAAAATAGTTACTGCTTTTGTCTCATATTTCTGAACTACCAGCATGGTGAAAATAGAAGCAAACCCTTTCTTCCATTTCAAAATCTTGTTAATTATCATGGTATGTCTCCCCAAGGTGTACATAATTATTTCATAATAGGATAATTAAAGTTCCCTGGTCCACGCTTTGGGATTTACAAAATAAAGACCAAAGTATTGAATAAAACTTACAGAAAGGAAAGCATAAAACAGTTATTTCACACAACCACAAGTTTATAAATTCATCAAAAAAGACGCTAACTTTCAAGCAACAGTTTTCAGCTTTACATCATTTGTTTTGCTATTGCCACCTAAATGTTTCTCTACCTGAATGGTAAAACTATGATTTGAGAATTACTGAGTGCACATCTCAAGACAAATTCTTGGGTCTAGTGGACATGCTAATTAGACCTAACACGCTGGCATGATGTGGCTTGCTTCAACATAAGCAGGACAAATGTATCAGAAGACATTATGCAGAAAGATCAGAGGAATTAAAGAGGTATAAGCATACGTGCCCAGGCACACTAGAAACACATATATGGGGAACATAAAAAGAAGAGCTCATAGGTACACAGAAGAGGAGGAAGATCAAGCATGGAAAATGCGCAAATTAGCATTCTGCATGCTTGTTTTTGTCCTTCCCACACAGCTAACACCTAACTGAAGGAGGACAGATAATTTTCCCTGAAAGAAGGAATGTGTCAATATAGGGGCTACCCTCCCTTTTGTTTCTCATTGTCTATTAAAAATACTGGCCCACTGCTGAAAACCCATGTTTTGTTCACCCTTCCTTATGCCAGTGATAACTAAACTGTTACATTCAAGCTTCCAAAACTTATCTTTTAGTCAAATGACTGTTTCCATATGACGTGAACAGATACATTGATTCACAAGAATACTTAAATACTCCAATAAGCTTTCTTTTCTTATCTAGTAAATGGAAAAGAAGTGCTAAAGAAACAACAGTCTGCATAAAAAAAACCACCACAACAACCAAATAAAACTTCACAATTGGAACAGAATGCCATCAGTTACCCAAAGACCAAAAAGATCAGCAGATTTTTAACTTGTTCTCATGTACCCTATTAGGGACACAGCAGCCATCAATGAAGCCTGCCCTTAGAAAGCATGCTATAAAGAATCAGCCTGATATTAGCCACTTAGCCACTGTGACAACTTGTTTTTATATGGGCCAACCTGTACTTGCCATAAATAAATATTTGATAGCACCCAAGACTTCAGTCACAAAACAAGCAGGTGAAATCAGACATACTTTCAGGATTTTATTTAGAAAATAACAACAAAGGTAAAATAAATGAGAGAAACTTACAACTCAAAGACCATATAAAGCATTCCATCTGAGCTGTATGTCTCCAATAGTTCAACAATATGAGGATGCTTCAGCATGTGACAAATACTGGCTTCTCTCTTCAGATCTGTGGAAGATAATAAGGTAGCATATTAACTATATGTTCAAGCTGATGAATTAAAAAACCCCCAGAAACAATTAGAACATAATGTTAGGAAAGATGTAAGATCCTTTCCAACCCTAACTATTCTATGATTCTATGTACACAACTGAAATTATGAAGATTAAAGAGTTTATTAGAAAAGAATATTGATGAGACGATATTTAACTATTCCCCTTCAGAACTTCAACTTCATTGCAAACTTAAAAACTCCCATAGATATCAAAATACAAACACACAGAACTTAATAGGTTTTCTTGATTTGAACTATTAACAAAAGATCTCCTTGGTCATAATCTGAAGAACAGTACATAATAAATTTCTTTAGTGCACATAATCAGATAACACCAAGATTTTAATCCTAATCATATATTACTGCAAAATTATCTCCAAATACAGAAGACAGGCTCTTTCACCTCACTACAGAACTATTAAAACCTGGATGTCTCCAGTCTGATAACTCTGCTCAAAGCAAGATTAACTACAGCAGGTTGCCCAGAACTACATTCAGTTGGGTTTTGAACACTTCTGAGAATGGAGACTCTACAACCTGTCCAGGAAATCTATAATAGTATCTGATTACCCTCCTAAATAAAAAAGTTTTTTTCTTATGTTTAAAATACTTGAAGTTTACTTCTATAATAGCGATATCTTTTTTTTTCTTAATGACAAATATGAAATTACACTGGCATAAATTTTAACCAGCATGTATTAGCTTGCATCTCTGCTCTACATAAGAGGGAGCTAAAGCAGAAACGGTTTTGAATAAAGAGCAGAAAGCACGGTGACATCTTTGAAAGCTAAAGAGATTTTAACAATGCTCTTTACTGTTTCTGATCACTGATCAATCCTTCTGCTAGTATAGAAATGCAAAAAAACCCCAAACTGTGTTGAATCAATTTGCTTTCTTCTTTGTTTAAACTGTTTAGTATTTTGCTATTTAATCATCCTTAAACTCGTTTTTCTTTTCCCTTTCAATTTACCACTAATATTTAGAGGAATAGCAAAATCCTAACGAAAATTTGAGAAGAGAGGAAAATATTACTTAATTAATTCTGAAAGAGACATTTTTACTTTTCTATCCTTTCTCCATAAAGGTAATTAGCTCAAGAATGGCCTATATATGTATGTATGGGAAAATATAAATATAGTTTCTTCATTTGAGAATGGTTACCATTGTGTTGCTGTGCTACATGGAAATTTATAATGCACTGTTTCCATATGTGCCTTACCACATTTCTAACATGAATCAATAACATTCAAATATTTGAGCAGCAATATGAACATTCTTTCATGTGAAGCATTTAACAGTTTACTAAGATTTATGCTAGACTTTTGCTCTTTCAGTCATCTACAAACTCAACAGAAACGATCAGAAACTCGAGATGACTGAATTTTCAGGAAAGAACAGATTCAGAAAGTGCAAATTGTGTTACTAGAACTTTCACATTACAGTTGCATTATGCGCTACTTCTCTCACATCCTTGGAAATATAATCTAAAAGCGAAATGAGCAGAGCAACCCCTTCAAAACCATTATGTAATGTCCTCTTGGGAAGTGCAAACAGAGCAGCAAAAAGAAGCGAGTAACTGTCTTTCACTGATGCAGAAGAAATGTAAATAAAGACATCAACACAAAATCTGTCGTTTATACAGAGATGAAATTCTTTCAAGAAATAAAACAGCAGTATGTCTTTCACTGTTCAAAATACTGGCATATCAGTTTTTATACCACCTTCAAGAAGAGTAACTACTAAAACCACATTCCAACATTCCCTTCCATCACACTTTGGCATTAATTTGACACTAAATCATTACCACCTCTTTTCTAGGTAGTGAGGTTCTCCTTGTCTTTCACTGAAGTACACATCCAGGGTTTCCTAAGTGGACTCACAGGTAAGCATAACAACAGATAGCATAAGAGAATAGAAAACTCTGGGATTCTGTGAATGACGACAGACTTCTGAGAATACCTTGCTTTTGTCTCTTACTGTATAACAGCTTTAATGTTATCACACTTCACCATGGTATCTGATACCTACTTTAGATGAAAAGCAAAGTAAAAGTCCAATAGGAAACTACAGAAAAACTCTGTTTTAATTTAAAGCAAAAATTGTAAAACTAAAAATTGTGTTCAAAATAGTTTATTTCGGCCATTTACTTTATTAATTTCTTGTGGACTTTATTTATATTTTGAAGAGAAGTAGAACTATGAGGAAAAAAAACATATGCTGCCATTTACCTTGTTCCTTTGTGTAATACTGTGTGCGTGAAACAATTGCTCACAGACTTTAGTGTCAGCAGCAAAGGAAGGAGAAACAGAAAGTGGAAAACAGTAACTCCAAACAGGAAAAAAAACACATAAACAGAAGTCACACAACAAGGTTTTGTATGACTAAGAGGTCTTGGGGCCAAAAGAAGAACAAAGTCCTATTTTAAAAACAGCAGGGACTTTTTAGAGTAGACCTATTAAGAAAGAAGAAAACTAGGTATAGAAAGACAGATGAGTACATACCACATTGATTCAACAAAGCCACAGGGTAGGAAAGAGATGATGGAGCCTGAAGTCCATTTGGACTGTGACCCAAGTGTCAAAATATGTCATATTTAAGACCAGTAAAAAGGAAAGAGGAGGTGTGAGAATAGGCAGAGATGGCACTTATATTTGTTTTCACTTAAAAAATGACATCATCATGTACTCAATCCTTTATCAAATGCTTTTACCAGACTGAACTGAATTTTACCTTCACATGTTCCTCAAGGGGTGCCTACAGATACTGTTCCAGTTCTGAATACACCACAAAACCAAAGAGATGTTTGGATGCAAACAGATGACTGAAGATTTCCTAAGAATAATCCCATTATTATCTTGTGACCCATTGTAATTCCTGTAACTTATCATGTTGAATATAAAATTGTATGAACTATTTGCTACCTCCTGTTAAGTTTTATAAACCCATGCTCAGTATTTCAGCCAAGTTGTGTAATAATAAAGGTCCCACACATCCCATATGAGAACAAGCCTTTCATATTCAAAACATTTCAAAGAGCTTCATGACAACTCTAGAATCTGCCAATAAAGTCAGCTGGCTTTAAAAGTTAGCTTCAAGCAGCAAGTGATGACTTGTACCATTTATTAATAGCTATGTATCTTATTTAGAATGGTCTCCTTTGCTAAGAAACAAAATTTACCCAAGAGGACATACCCTAAGGCAAGACAACATCTCAGAAAACTACACTAACCCATCATATTTCAATTGCTGGACTAATTTACTTTATATTGGAATCCTTTTTGAACACTTCATTTATTCATGCTGCTTTTGTTGATATGGCTGAAGAAATGGCTTTCTGGCCCATACTTTAAGCCTCCTCTGTCAGCACTTCTTTCAAAATGAAACATTAATGACAACAGCAATAAATAGAAGACCAACGTTTAAAGCACAAGCCTTAAAAGTTTCTCTGCTGACTGTATGAAAAGTATTGTTACAGAAACAGAAATAAGAAGAAAAATTAGGTGTTTCATTTAGGTTGCTTAGCACATAGTTTGATACTTTACATCACAATTTGAAAAACATTTAAAAGCTCTCATTTTACACCACTGTTACCAATAAATAATCTGGAATTTCTGTCAGTTCACAAAACTTTGAGGTGTTTTTAGTAACTGGAAACAATAAAGTCTCCATTTTATACATAGCTAATTATTTAGAGAGAGTCACTGAAGTTATTGAAATTGCATGAAAGTTCAAGACTTCTGTAACAAATGGGAAAGTATAAGATAGAAAAGGGCAGTGATAACTGCCACACAGAGAAAATGCAGTCCAGTGTTTGGATAGCTACACTGAAAATGACTTGCTGGAAGCACTAAAAAGGTAACTGCTCTAAATAACTATAGAGAAAGATATACCAGTCTTTGACAGAAAATGTAACACATTAGCATCATTTAAAATTTCCTTGGGAGTTAACTACCAAATATCCTACACATCCCTGACAATACCTGAAAACATCTAATTTCCTTTCAAAATCTGATACCCAGGGTTTTAAAACATCTTAAACATACAGTACACATTTTGAAAGTATGCTCTTGCTATCCTACAGCATGGAAGAATTAGATGCTCTCTAGCAGCCTGGGTTATTGCACCGTTTTAACATCTTGAAACTGACATGCAGAGACTGTAGCAGCCACATCTTTTTAGCAAGATGGAAGATATGTCATTTTTAAATATACAGCATTCTGATTCTCCAGGATTAATTCTCCAGCCACAGTTTGGGTATAACAGCCTTTCTCACGCTCAACTTCACCCGTTCTCTGCAGACTCCTCTACCCTAACTCTGAACGGTGCAGGGGGTGGGGGTCAGTACATGGTGGTTCCACTCTGCTGTTCCTTCCTTCTCACACTTTCTGCTGCTCCAAAATGGGTCCTCCACAGGCTGCAGAGGGTATCTGCTCTGATGCAGCAAACCTCCTTCCCTGATCTTGGTATTTCCCTCTTTTTGTTCCAGATTCCGCATACCTCATTCCAGTGTTCACTGCCCTTCCTCAAATGTATCTTCCCAGAAGTGTCACACATATGTCTCAGCTGTTCAGCTCTGGTCCGTTGGAGCTGTATGGAACTAGCTGTACCCAGTCACAGGGCAGCTGTAAGCCTCTTCTCATAGAAGCTATCCCTGCAGCTTCTCATTGCTCAAAACTTGTAACTTACATTTAATATAGGTTTGCTCCATTTCCAAGTAACCAGGACTGCACTAGACACCATGCTTCAGAGGGGTCCAAAAGAGCAGACTACCTCCAAGTTGAGCACACAGCTATACACCTCTACCTCAAGACAGCATGTAACAAGCACATGACATCCTTCACAAGAGCAAACTGCAAATCATACTGTACCTGAGGTCACATTTCCAAAACCAGGTGAACTTTCAGAGCAATACTAGCTTAAAAAGTTTCCCCGTCCCCATTCTGTTTGCTCATCCTTGCTCCTCTGTGAAAATCACTCTAAGGCTTTATTATTCTAATAATATAGCAAAGAAGTGATAAAAGCTCTCAGCACAGCCAACATACCATAACAGGAATGAGCAGTTGGAGGTGGGAACATCTCACATTGACATTGGCAATGAAGCTTCTATACTACAGAACAATAGCGATGTTTCTGCCCCAAAGATTGATTTATTTTTTTTACACAACCACCCCTCTGCTACAAGGGAGTATTCCCCTTTCTCTTAATTAAAACATAGAATGCCCTCCTGGGATATGTGACTGACTTCTCATCGCACATACATCTGACCAGTTAATGACTCCTTGTTTCAACGAGTAGTAAAAGCTTTCCTGCCTCCCCTCCCACACAATTTGGGGTGGCTAAAGCTCCGTGGTAGCCAAGCTGATTTAACTGCTGGCTGTTTCTCCCTTCATCCCACACACATTCTTGCCCTCTATTCCACTGTGCAGCAGCCTGGAGCTTGTCACACTGCACAGCAAACCATTTCAGTGTTAACTCAGTGAAAAAAGAACAAAAAACATTCATTTACTTTTTCCCCACTGGCTCGGTGTCATGCAGTCTTGGCATGTGAAATGGCTCAGTGAGCAATCTCCAGTAGAGAAGCTGGCTTAAAGAAAGAAAAGGAACACGGAAGGGGAAAGCAAATAAGACTGTGAAAGCCAGCACTTGGAGCTCCTTAGGATGTCAAGAAACACAAGTACAAGCACAAGTACACCCCTTTCCCTGCAAATCTTTCTACTGTCATCAAATTTTTTATTGCATATCAATCTGTACCTTAACAAAAACATACAAAAAAGAGAAACATGCATATAGCTTGTGTGTGGCCCTTGATATAAACATCATGGTAATCAATAATTACAATGACATTGTGAGACACTCCGTCTCCTATCAGTATCTTTTGCTTTAATGTTACTGGAATATTTGGAAGCAAAAGAATGACATGAAGAAAGAAATCCAAAATGCAGTTACAGCTAGTAGTCAACAACCAGAATACATTTCTGAGCCCCCATGCAGAAACCTATTGAAATCTCCATTTTGTGGAATTAGACTTTATACACACCTGCTAAATTCTGAATAACTTCCATTTTCTACTCTACTCTCTCAGTGTTTGAACATAAATATAAACACACTAATGGCTTTTTAGCTGGAGCTGGTGCCTTGGGAGACTTAAAAGGCAATTTCCCTTCCTCAGTTTATACTCCATCAGCTATGTAGAACATGAAATTGGGTGTGGAAAAACTCTTTCCTTGCCTTTTCTCTCATGACTTCTGATATATTCACCAGAGTTGTCCAGAATCACATATCTAACAGACATTTTAAGTTAGTTTGTGTAGTTGTGTCCATGAAAGCAAACCCTGCCTTTTTTTACTTATGTCCTAATTTTTATTGGCATACAAACAAGCAATGCTTCATAAATAAGACAGCTTGTTTCAGGTAATGGATCAACCTGAACTAATAAAAATGTTTAGGAACGTCTGAAAGAATAACAGCTGTCTATTGAAAATAATTAAGCCCAAATAATTTCATTTGTTTAATTAAAAGATAATTCTTAGCAACTTTTCACAAAGTACCCAGCACAATTAAAACCCCCTCAAATCCAATCTTTCTCAAGCAGGAAAAAAAGATTGGATCTCTCTCCTGTGAGATTTTCTACATTCTACATCCACTCAGTTTATATTCAACAGCAGGTTCAGTGAGGTAGGGGAACAGAGGAAGAGGAAGGAAACACAGAAAGGTGAAACCAGAACCTCCTGGATTATTTCTTTTTAGATGCACAATCTGTATTTTGAACTGCTGCAACGTAGCAGTTTCAAAAGTGTTTCATAAATTCAAGGAGGGACATGATAATAAAAGGTAGTGTTATAAATCCCATAAATGAATTTAAAAAGGAATAAAGAGAGCTCTCTGTGTCACAAGTTTGAACTGACAAACAGAAATGGAAGTTGCTGCTAGAAACATTTTGGAACCTCTGCTGGAAAATCTGAGGCGCTTTCCTTTTCTCATAATATTGCTCTGTCTTCAATAATTAATGAAAGAAAATTGAAAATAGTCATTGACTTTCAGGTTGTGATCAATCAAATTATGAAAGTGGCTTCACTGCTGATAACCATTATATTAAATCCCATGTTCCCACCTGTTATGCAGCACTGTGTAATAGCCTAAAACACAGCACCTTCACCATAACCATAGACCACAAGTTGCTATACTACAAACCACAATTTTAAATGCTTTGTGATACAGTGAACTCTTTAACAGCGGGAATCAGAAAGGTATGCGAAGCAGCACCCTGACAGAACATGTTGTGAAACTTCTTTTAAAATGAAGCAAAAAATAGAAAAACAATTAGACACAAGGCGTGTATTTGGTATAAAGAACGCTACATGCTGGCTGGAGCACTGAACTGGCAAAATGCTTAGCTGTAAGGTCACAGTGGTCTTTACTGAAATGACTGAAAGGTCGTAATTTCATAGTTACACTGACTGTACTTTCTTGTAGTGAAAACTAACCGGTAAACTCTTAAAACCAGCAGTCCTATTTAAAGTAGCAATTGTTCCCCCTCCTGACAATTCATTCTCCTCTCCTGCACTATGTCTCCCCTCCATGCTAGTGCAACTGCTTGCGCAAAGTGCACAACAAACAGAATCAAAGAATCAACCTGACTGCAAACAAACATTTTTTGTCTCCCCAAAGAGCTATTTTTCATCCAGACTAGTTCTGGCTAGTGCTGGGTATCTGCACAAACACTTTGAGCACAACAGTGTTGACAGCAGAGCAATAGAAATAAATGGCCAGATTACAGCAGCACTGCTCATCTCAACAGCAGCACTGGCTTGAAATGTTTGACAATATGTCAAATCACAACCGTCTGTGACATTGCTCTCCTCCTCCTAAGAGTAAAGCACTAGCATTTCCTAATAATACTGTGAAAGCTAACTTACAGTAGCTTTATAGCTTCGTATATTTAACTGAAACTCAAATTGAAAACAAAGTTGTCAAGTCCTATTTCTCTTTCCTCCCGGTAATTTCTCATGTTTGCGCAACTCCAAGTTTCTCACTAGATGGCAACAGAGCTCCTACTTTGCTCTGGTATGTGGTCAACAATACAAAAGGTGGCTGCTTTTATTTAGCAGCGGAGAGCTTTACATTTGGCTAGTTTTATACCATTGATCTGACTAATAATGATTACAGTTCAAACCTAACAACAACAGCAACAACAACAAAGTAGGCCACCCTAAAATGATTAAGGTACATCCAGGGCTAAGCACCCTTTTATCCAGATTCTCTGGAAAACCATTTTCTCTACACCTAAGAAACCATGCAGAGCTAATGACTACATCAGTAATCTACACTGCGCACATCAGTAACTGTATTACACAACTACAACACATAAATTCTTGTTTAATCCACAAAACAATAACAGAAGAGTGTATTCATTGCTATGAAGTCTGGCAAAAAGCTTTAGAAAGACAGTACCTGCAAATAGTGTAGTTTAAATCTCTGCAATTTCTGCTTTTCAAAGGTTAAACACACAGGGTGGTTTTTATTGGTTTGTATTTTGTTTGCTTGTTTCCAGGGATATTTTTGCTACACATGTGTGTGCACGGATGTATGTGTGTGTTTATGTTTTCTCTTCAGCCTTTGGCCAGAGTAATATAGGTAATGTATATCCCAGAATGTGCTAAGAGCATCATTATCAGTGCTGAATTTAGACTGGTAGAAAATTTTTACACCAAACTTTGACATCTCTCTAAAATTTGGCCAAAATTCACTTAGCAGATCAATTTAGCTAAAGGTTAGACTTTGCAGTCCTTTAAATGAATTTTTAGCACTCATGTACTAAAATGTAATGACATTACATAAAGTAAGTGTCCTTGAAAGCAATGAAACATTATCAAGAATGTCACTTGATCCTGAAAAACTTTCTGTTGCTGATCATTCTAACATTTGCAGTTTTATTTTTGTCTGAAATGTCTTGTTTTGTTATTTAGCTTTTACCTTAACATAATGAGAAGGAAACCTGCTTTTTGATATTAACAAAGGATCTCATTTTTACAGGAAAAAAATCTGGAATTTCAAAGACAAAAAGGAGACCTACCCAGCTAGTTGAGATAAACTTTTCCTAACGTCTGTCCTAGGAAGGGTTAAACAATCTATTACACTGTTCAACACTATAGACAGAAGAAGATTGCCTGTCCAAAGGCACTCAGAAGAGGGAAGTGACTGCTTAAGATGCTTCCTATACAAACAAAATTTACTTGTCTGTTTGCTTTGATCAAACTTTCTTAGGCCCTGAACTGTGGGCTATGCATAGCTAATATGAAACTAGTTGCTCACTGGTGCTAGAAAGGAAATAGTCTACTTTGCCCATATCTACTCTAGACAACCCAGGCAAAACCAGTATCTAAAATATCAATCTACTCTGATCGAGTTAAATCTGATGTCATACAGCTCAGTGAGTAACAACATTTTACTTGTGGCAGCTGTGGCATGCCACACAGGTTACTTGACATATTTTTCAGGTAAAACAGCACAAGGTGCATTATATGCTGCTGTACTGAGGCAGCCTGAGTACTGAAATCTCCCTTCACAGCATACTGAACTAGAGGGCAAACAGCATCTACAGTGCACTGCAGAGACATATCCTGAGTAATAACTAACTAGCAAATTTTAAGGATGATACCGATTCTGTCCAGCTAGGAAATCCTGTAGCAGAGTAATGTCTGAACATTGGAGAACGATTACCTTAACAAAACCTGTTTTCTGGTTCAGTGACAGAACAATGTCAGGAACCAGAAAACTCTTTTCAAGCAGTAGTAATCCAGGATTACTCACTACTCTGTTCCACTTCTGCACATGCTTCTCTTTGCAATTATTACCACAAGTCATAGATTAATTATTTTTTCCCCCTTTTCTTTGTTAACTGATACAACAAGGGGCTTTGAGCAACATGGTCTAGTGGAAGATGTCCCTGCCCATGGCAAGTGGGGTGAACTAGATGACATTTAAGGTCACTTTCAACCCAAATCATTCTGTGATTACAAACCCAGTTTCATAAAACAGTTGTGCAGCACTAGAGAATGCATTCTTTACCAGAGTTACAGGATTCTGTGCTAAGAACCAAAGTTTTAACTAGACTTGTTACTTCTATGTGTTCATAAAATATTTTTAAATACTGTCTATTAAAGATGCAAAGCTTTAAAAGAGCACTTCTTCCCTTTTCTGCTTGTGCAGTTGCAATATTCCTCCAAGGCTCTGGAACTAGTGCTCTTAAAATATATTCCCCCTTTCATTCCATAAAAATGTAACATTGGTGATGAAATCAGTGCACCTGAGCTCAAACTTGTTTCTAGCAACATCCAAGTCACAGCTGCAGGAGCAAGGTTTCAGCTTGCCTAACTTGGATTGTACAACAAGCTGAAAATACTGCAAGATTTTACAAACCATCACTCATGCTTTCTTCTCTGGCAAAAGTAAGTGACAGACGTGACATACCCCTGTAAAGAACCTATCCAATGACAATTTTGCCTGTAAACTGATTTGGATCACAACTAAAGGTCATCTGAGAAATATTTTCTTTCATAACATTCACACATTTCTCATGGTATTTAAAGAGCAATTCCTCTTCATCAATACAGATATGAAGAGGTTATTTCTTTAATCTCATCTAAGCACTAAGAAAACAGTATTTCATTTCCTTTCTTTATTTGGTGATCAGCAAAGAACAAAAAATACCTAAAATTCATACTTAAGAAAAATTGAGTTAGAAACAGTTAGGTCACCTGATCCAATCTGTGAACTTGAAAATTATATGAGAAAGTAGGAGGTACACACATGGAAACAATGTGGCTGCATGGCTTTTTAACTAAATTCTGAGGTTTCCCACTGCCTCTGAAATTCCAGGTGATACCAATGGCAAGAACCACATAGGGAATATATTCAACAATTTCCTTCACTGTCACAGTGAAGGGTCACAGAGGACTGGCATGATCATGGTAGTCAGGTGAAGTTCCCGAAGACTGGAAAAGGAGAAATATAACCCCCATTTTCGAGAATGGGAAAATGGGTGACCCGGGGAATTACAGACCAGTCAGTCTCACCTCTGTGCCTGGCAACATCTTGGAGCAGATTCTCCTGGAAGGCATGCTAAGGCACATGAAAAACAACGAGGTGCTTGGTGGCAGCCAGCATGGCTTCACTAAGGGGAAATCCTGCCTGACCAATTTGGTGGCCTTCTACGATGGGGCTACGGAACTGATGGACAGGGGTAGAGCAGTTGACATCATCTACCTGGACTTGTGCAAAGCGTTCGACACTGTCCCACACGACATCCTTGTCTCTAAATTGAAGAGACATCAATTTGATAGATGGCCCACTCGGTGGATAAAGAACTGGCTGGATGGCCGCACGCAAGGAGCCTTGGTCAATGGCTCAGTGTCCGGCTGGAGGCCAGTGACGAGTGGTGTCCCTCAGGGATCGGTGTTGGGACCGGTCTTGTTCAACATCTTTGTCACTTACATGCACAGTGGGATTGAGTGCACCCTCAGCAAGTTTGCCAGTGACACCAAGCTGTGTGGTTCAGTGGATCTGCTGGAGGGAAGGAATGCCATCCAGAGGGACCTTGACACGCTTGTGAGGTGGGCTGATGCCAACCTCATGAAGATTAACCATGCCAAGTGCAAGGTCCTACACCTGGGTTGGAGCAATCCCAGGCACAGCTACAGGTTGGGCAGAGAAGAGATTCAGAGCAGCCCTGCAGAGAAGGACTTGGGGGTGCTGGTCGATGAGAAAATGAACAGGAGTTGACTGCAGTGTGCGCTTGCAACCCAGAAAGCCAACTGCATCCTGGGCTGCATCTAAAGGAGCGTGACCAGCAGTTCAAAGGAGGTGATCCTGCCCCTCTACTCTGCTCTCAGGAGACCTCACTTGGAGTATTGTGTGCAGTTCTGGTGTCCTCAACATAAAAACGACATGGAGCTGTTGGAACAAGTCCAGAGGAGGGCCATGAGGATGATCAGGGGACTGGAGCATCTCCCATACGAAGACAGGCTGGGAAAGTTGGGGCTGTTCAGCCTGGAGAAGAGAAGAGAAGGCTGCATGGAGACCTCATAGCAGCCTTACAGTATCTGAAGGGGGCCTATAGAGATGGTGGGGAGGGACTGTTCATTAGGGACTGTAGTGACAGGACAAGACGGGTTCAANGTATCTGAAGGGGGCCTATAGAGATGGTGGGGAGGGACTGTTCATTAGGGACTGTAGTGACAGGACAAGGGGTAACGGGTTCAAACTTAAACAGGAGAGATTTAGATTGGATATAAGGAAGAAATTCTGTCCTGTTAGGGTGGTGAGGTGATGGAATGGGTTGCCCAGGGAGGTTGTGAGTGTTCCATCCCTGGCAGTGTTCAAGGCCAGGTTGGATGAAGCCTTGGGTGAAATGGTTTAGTGTGGGGTTTCCCTGCTTATGGCAGTGGGGTTGGAACTAGATGACCTTAAGGTCCTTTCCAACCCTAACTATTCTATGATTCTATGACTGACATCAACCTGTAAAGCTTTGAAGTGAACAGCTGGAGATAATCGATTCCTCCTCCTGCTTGACAAAGCAAAGATTATTTAAGCACTTAAACTCATAGTACTTGCACATAAACACTCTCAGAACTGAATGAAACTTCCTCAGATGTTAAAAGGCTTGACTCAAATTTGTTCCAACAACTAACTTGTACTATATCTCACTTCTGCATGCTCAGCATAAGATTTATTTTCTTTTGTTGGTATCTAAATGTGAAATGATGATCAGAGTAAGAAGAGAACCTTATCAATTCTGCTTGGTTGTTTTGCTCTGAAGTGCAAGAGCAACAATATGCTTGCATATATTAAATGGTCAAAGCATATGTCTACTATTAGATTTTAGAAGTCCATAGAAGTAAAATAATTGATAATAATCTACATCCTCTCTTGAAAGCAGAGCTGTATAAGACCACTGGAAAAAACAATTCAGAAAGTTCTTCTGTTAAAAGAAAGAACCAAATTTCCTCTCCTCACAAGTTATAAAAAAAAAATATCTGTCTACATTAAATACCACCAAATACCACCAGGATTAAGAATTTCATTGACATGATGGGTTACTTGGAAATGTAAATGTAACACTCACATAGATCAGCTGACTTGAGAGACCTCTGACCCATTCCACGGATTCTTTAGACCACCTTTCCTGTCTACACAACAAAATCAAACCAATATCTTAACATGACAACCCATGACTCTCAGGTTGAAGACAGCATTGTCCTGATGCTGAAAATAATCTGAAGCACACTCAGTTGCACAAGATGTACACTCCTTGAAGGAGGAAGCAAATACTAGTTCTTGACCTGCCTTCCCTCACAGTTCCCACACCTCTCCTGGTGAAACAACCTGTTCAGTGTGTCTCACGATGCACAACCATGTTCTTATTTTTCCAGAGTATTGCAGGAGGCACAGGAAGACACGAAACTGAGGCAAGGAGGGGTACACATGCCACTACAGGAAGGGGATGAGTTATATACCTGTGTCTTTGACGTAAAAAGTCAAATTTGCAAGTCCCTGAGCTGTTTACGAAGGTCCTATATGCGACTGCAACAATATTAAGAGCCAGCTCAGGTCTAGCAGATTTTATTAGTTTAAATGCAGTAAATGCATAACGGCTATTCTGCTTCAGGGCACGATGATACAGTAGTTTTTTTCTAGTCAATACCCGAATTAATAAACCATGATGGACTTTGAGCTAGCTCTATGTAAGGTCACTTGAAAGTCACAGTGGTGACCCTGGTTCTTGAGGATGCGCTAATAAACACTCACAGAAATGGACTGCCAAGAAAACAAGGTTGATACTCACCAGAGGGTCAGTTCTGGACTGGTGCTAAGAAAGAGCTCACAAATCTTGACAGATACAAGCATGCCATACAAGTTTTGCACATCCACATGCTACCATATCCCACTGTACCTGCTTTATTGCACTTCTTTTTTCTTATTCGCTACAGTATCTGTCTCCATTTACTAGAGAAGTAAAATTTGGCAGCTTAAATCCTCCTGCTGCATCAAGTCTTCATTCATGAACAACTAATTAGGGGAAAAATGGCCTCAGAGCACAAATGAATTCATACATTTTATATAGATATCCTGGGTTTTTTTGCACATACTACTGTCAGTTTGGAAAGCCTATTTGAGATTTTTAGGGAAGCAGGACTTTAACACAGAATGAACAGCATCATTGCATTTGTAAGATAAAAAACCAAAAAGTAATTACCAAAGCTCTCAACATATTTTTTAGGGGCTGCCACCACTGCAGGAACCAGTGTATGTATACTAACCCCATCTCCTCCCTGCCCGCTGCCCCTCTGAAAAGACTCAATGTTACACATGTGGCCTGGGGCATGGAGACACTTGTGTGTGTTTATTTCAATACCAGAACCAGCAACTGAAAGTGTGTCAACTGATGATCAACTAAGCTGATTGAAATACCCCTTAAACAGGTAAACTCTTCTTTTGGTCATGTGATGGAGAGGGGATGATGACACTAAAGCAGCAAATCTGAACTGAATGACCACCTTCAGTAAATCAGGCAGTGCCTGTAAGAAGAGTTAATCATACAGACAACTCCACACCCACAAGCAAAACAGGACATGACAAAAAATAGGGGAAAAAGCCTGGTAGCCCAGACAATTTTGAGAATGGATCACCTAATTCTCAATCCTTAATTAGTATTTAGTTGTTCACCAGTACTACCAGATGGACAGGAACACAGATAAGGATAGCAGCTTTGATAACATCTGAGGCTTTTTCTTCTCACTCTGTTGTTAAAGTTACTTTGTACATGCACTTTCTCCAGCTAATTTGCTTGCTTGTTTGCTTGTTATTTAAAGCAAAAAGAAAAAAACCAAACAACGCCTATGAGCTGTTTAGAAAGGAACTGAGGTTGCAACCACAGCTATTTACAAGACATGCTTCTGCAGTTCCTTGTCCAACCCCAGCTTGCATTCATGTGTTAAACAGTCACTGGTAGCCTTTAGAAGTGAACCTCTATCCTGTTTTCTAAGTATACCACACTGGTTTATTATCTCAAATTCTAGACTAACACAGAACACACAGAAATATTTTCCTCTAAAAACACCATCAAAATTCCCAGCTGAATAAAATGGAACTATCCATGCTTACATTTTCCTTTTAACAAGGTAATCCTTCTTTAACCCTAACAGGTTTCTAAAGAAGATGTATTTAAAAAAGTAAGCAAGCCAATTAAGGGAAAGTAAAGACTAGGAGACTGAGGGTGCATGTCCTCTGTTCACTTTTTTTCCCCAACTTGAGTTAAAATCAGTCCAAAGGTAAAAATAGTACCAAAGCCAATGCAAATGAAGCAACAGGGCTGCACTGTAAGGGACCTGGGTTGAAGAAACAGGGTTTTCCCTCTCCCTTCAGCAGCCAGGAGCTGTTAAATCAGCTCAACCAGTCTTACCGAGGGGAAAAGGGGAGAAGATGCAAAGCAGTGAGACTCACCCACGCACCACACAGATGGTAAGTGGCATTTAATAATCCTAGATGTTAGCATCCTACATTTCCAGGGCATAGTAGTTTCTTTACTGGTTTCCCCTCAAGCAGCTAAGCTTTTGAAAGCGACAGTAGGTCCTCTATCACTCTATAGCACAAGAATAGAGGTTCTTGCAAACCTACAACATCAGTGGTAAAAAGCTTCTTTCCAAGCACAACCACCACACTTGTCCAGCCCTGTGCTGGAAACACAGGCTCCAGTTTGGCACAGCTTTTCAAAGAGAATTAAGAGGACAGAACAGAATAAAACAATGATAACCCATACAGACCTGAAAACAGTGATGTGTAACACGCATACACTGTAATAAACATTTATGTTGTGCAACCTGGATTCAAATACTTACTGGATTTGGCAAAGCAAAAAAATCTACCTTACTCAGGCAAAGTGGTATTGCATAAGCCATTTTTGCTATTTACGATGCTATAATCTAAGGCAGTATTTTCAGCAGGACTATATCACAGGCAATGTTAAAAGGATAGATATTAAGAAATCTACAGTAACTAGATCTGTCACAGAAGATAAAACAATAGAATTTTTAACATAACTTTATTTACGCTAGTCTACTGGGAAACCACAGAAAATCAGGAAGCTTGGGGTTTGTATCATCAATTCTGCTAGTAACTTTCTGTAGAATTTGGAACAGATCTTTTACAGTAGTTTCTCAGTTTTGTAAAGTTTTAAAAATTAATACTCATCTATGTGTCTTAGCAAATAATAAGACACTCTGAAAGAATAAAACATTACTTTTTAGCACCAGTCTCATTTGTGATCGGGCTTTTTCTTCTACAGCAACTTCAAACGAGAAAGAATTTGACCACTGGATATTTTAGGCAAAAGAGATAGAATGATTCCCTCCCCCACCCAAGAGACACAATGTTAGTCTTACTCATACATAAAGTGATCTTAAAAAACAACTTCCAAGACAAATTTCTGTCACAGATTTTAAGTAAACCTGCTATAGATCACTGTATTTTTATTTACACTGCCAATTTACTTACTGTCACTGTGTATACTTCCTGGTTGGATTCATTTTAGGAAATCAAGTACATACAATACATTCAACATTAGTAGGCTACTCTGGTGTCCCTGATCAGCACCGTCATTAAAATAAATGATTCATAGCTGAAAAATGCCATGGCAGTAAGCACTGTTTCAGAGTGCTAAGAATGCAGTAATACACAGAGCTGTTAAAAAAAGGTCTCTCTCCTAAATCCAATGGCACTTAACACCCCCTCCCCCCCCCCCCCCCCCCCA
>NDXB01000482.1:0-19993 GCA_002631895.1 Agapornis roseicollis | reverse complement strand
CCCCCCCCAACCCAATGGCACTTAACCCCCCCCCCCCCCCCCCCCCCGAACTGTTAAGTGATAACCTTAAGAAAGTTCAATTATCTTGCAGTGCTTAGTTAGATATGCTATAATATTCTCATCCTTCTGTCTTCTGGGTACTTAAGTGTGAAAGCTTTTTAAAACCATACATCTTCCATTCCATTACTCTGCAGTGGGAATAATGACAGCTGTCTCAATAAAAGTCTTTAAAATTACTGGTTATACATGTAATACTTCTAAAAGCTAGAATTAGGAGAAAATGCAATGCAATATTAAAGATAAAATTGATTTCATATAATGCATATTCATTCATTTTTTAAGTAGCCTTTAGGTTAAATTTAAGTGTATAGAAAATCATTGTATGTAAACTCCTTCACTCTATTAAAATAATTAATACAGTGGAAAACAACTGACAGGACAGTAATTGACATGATAGAACTAGAATACCAGATAAATTGTAGAAAGTCTTTAAGAAACAGAATTAAGTTAATAAGTCTTCTCAGAACACCCAGGTCTCTGATTTATTTAAATCAAAATGCTTCTCTTCATTAAGAAGCCATGTATCTCCAATATTCTACTATATATGTTAACCAAGATCTTTTATTTAAACTGTTTTACAAGATAGCTTCCAAACAACAAACATTTCCATCTGCCTTCACATTACATAGACTTAACAATTTCTCTCAATATTTTTTCCTCTTTTTCCCCAAGATCTGTGGTCAAGAAGGTTACAAGATTTATTTTTAAATTTTTCTACTGAAGCAACTGTTCTGCCATTGCTTGGCACTGTTTACAACCAGACTAAACCCACTGACTTGCACTCAAGAAAGGCAGACCTTCAATTGTGCAAATACCTTACACTGTAGTCTCTATAAACATAGCATAGATTGTGATAGTTTGTCACTGGTCTTTCAGCTTTATCTTTTTTTTCCCCTGCTTAATTTTTCAGGTTGAAGACCAGTTAGGTGTTAGGGGGATTATGCTATGTGTTTTAATTTTAGTAAACTGCTTTACAATCACCAGCGCACACGCAGCAAATTGACAAACAAAGGCAAGAGCTTCTACATCCAAAGACTGATACTACTTAATAGCAATCAATGTCATCTATTAGGTAGCTCCTTTGTATTTTCTTGAGCAAGTGATCTGAAGTACTCATGATCAAAAATCATTTTTTGATTTGATTAGAGGCATGCAGTTTTGTTTATGATGAACACGCACATTTATTAAGAACATACATATATGTATTATATTAAAAACATGCACCTACTTTAAAAGCTATCATTCTTTCTCCCATCCTATTATTTAGGCAGTACATCAAGGTTTGCTAACATGCCTTTACTTTTTCAAATTTCCATTGCCTCTAGCTCAAAACCATGTTCATCCATAATCTAGTAAAAATACTAGTACATGCGGAAGAGGTCCAAGTGGAATGTTTGTAGCTGATCTGTGGCAAGATTATCCAAGATCATAATGTACCTATCTAACTTAGCAAAAACCTCAGGAGAGTAAAAAAGAACAGGAATCTATGGATTACAAACCATGAAATCTCTGTTTTGGAAAAAAAAGATTTTGGATGGGATTTTCACAGGATATAAAGCTATCCAAAACAAAAATCACATAACCAAACAATTTTTGCCAATATCTTACACTATGGCAGAATACAGTGTCATCCTGACATGAAAAGCAGTTCTAGAAGAGTGAAATTGCACAAGTATCATTATTTATTATATCACCACATTATTTGATTAAAAAACCCCAAAGCCCAGCATTTAAGAGTCAAAGGAGGTTCTCCCTGGACTAATGAATTAACAGAAATTGCAGCTCAGCTGCAATTAATCTTGAGTTTTGTTGACTGAACAAACCAGAACAGAATGCATGCTTGCATCCAAACAGAAATATTTGAAAATACAGCTGATGCTTATTATCTTCCCTATGTTTGCAACCAGCCTGAATTATGGCAAGCACAGTTACAAGCCTATTTCTGGACTATTGGCAAGAATCATGACTCGTTAGACGAGTACACGCTGTGTAGAAAGAGAAGTGTTTTGGAAAGCATTTTCATCTTTCAGAACAGAAGTTGGACGTACCTCATTCATTTTGCAAAATGACTAAAGACAATCATGCTTAAGAATGAAGACTTGAGAGCATTCTCAAAATAAATCTTTTAAAAAGGGTATTTCCGTATTTCTTTGCATAAATTTAAGTACGACTTTGCTTTGCAAAGAGGGTGAAGAAACACACCTTTGCAATTTTGTTTATTATACTGGTAAAAGCTGCAGGCATTGATTACTACTTTAAGAACACCAAAGGAACATCCTTGCTTCCTTCTCCAACCTAGATTTCTTTTTCAAACAAGCTTACTTTCTCAAACTCTTTCTCAAACAGTTTGCTTCCCTAAGCAAGAAGACAGCTATAATTAAACTTGGGCTTCGGGAAAGAAAAAATGTTGTTAGGTTGTGTCATAAAACCTTGTCTATACGCTCAGCAAGGAGTACAGAGAGACAATGGCATGTGGAGCAGAGGAGATCCCAAAGAGTACTCTGGTCAGCTGCTCCCAGGCTTATCACAGGAAAGCGATTCACTCATCAAGAAAGTAATAAAGCTGCCTTTGTATGGTAGAGGCTGGAAGGATCCTCTGGACATTTATATGGTCCTACCCCCCTGAGGAGGCAGGGCTGCTTGGAGTATGTTGCCCAGGACTATACCCTGATGACTTCTGAATAACCCCCAATGACGGAGACTCCACAATATCTCTGGACAGCCTGTGTCAGGGCTCAATCACACCCTCTCAGTGAAAAAGTGCTTCCTCAAGTTCAGATAGAGCCTCCTGTGTTTCAGTTTGTGCCCATTGCCTCTGGTCCTGCCACTGGGCACTACTGAAAAAAACGTGGCTCCATTTTCTCTGCACCCTCCCTTCAGGTGTTTGCACACATCAATGAGATCCCTCCTGGCTGAGCAGACCCAGCTCTCCCAGCCTTTGCTTGCACAAAAGATGCTTCAGTCCCTTCATCGTCAGACCTCAATAGCAGCCCTCTAGTATCAGAATGGGGTCTATACGGATGCTGGGGAGAGACTCTTCATTAGGGACTTCAGTGACAGGACAAGGGGTAATGGGTTCAAACTTAAACAGGAGAGGTTTAGATTGGATATAAGGAAGAAATTCTTTCCTGTTAGGGTGGTGAGGTGATGGAATGGATTGCCCAGGGAGTTGTGAGTGCTCCATCCCTGGCTGTATTCAAGCCCAGGTTAGACGAAGCCTTGGGTGGCATGGTTTAGTGTGGGGTGTTCCTGCTTATGGCAGGGGGGTTGGAACTAGATGATCTTAAGGTCCTTTCCAACCCAAGCTATTCTAACCTAGGGGCCCTTTGCTGGATTCCCTCTAGTAGCTCCATGTCTCTTTCTCTATGCACTGGGGAGCATAGAACTGGACCCAGCACTTCAGGTGTGGCTTCACCAGTGCTGAGTAAGGGGGAATGATCACCTCCCTCCATCAGCTGGCAACACTCCTCCTAAGGAGGCGGCCCAGAACACTGTTAGCCTTTTTTGTGGCAAGGGCACTCTGTGGTCTCATGTTCAAATTGGTGCCTACTGGGACCACCATAGGACCTTTTTGCAAAGACATTTTCTAGCTGGACTGTGCTGGGTGCATGTGTTTGCTCCTCCACAGGTGCAGGACTTTGCACTTCCCCGTTCATGAGGTTCCTGTCAGCCCATCATTTCAGCCTGTTGGGGACTCTCTGCATGGCAGCATGACCCTATAATTTATCGGCCATTTTCCCAGTTTGGTGTCATCTTCAGCTTTGGTGACTCTTCCCCATCATCCAGATCATTAATGAATATGCTGAAGATGACTGGACTCAGTATTAACTCCTGGGTACAATGGTAGTTACTGGCTTCCAACTAGACTTCATGCCACTGATGAATATCCACTGGGCCCAGCTGTTCAGGCAGTTTTCAATCCACCTCACTGTCTGCTCATCCACCCCATATGGCATCAGCTTCTCTACGAGAATCTTATTGGAGTCTAGGTAGGCAAATTCCCTTGCTCTCCTTCATTTACTAGGACAGTAATTTCATTTTGGAAGTTTCTCAAGTCAGTAAAGCATGACTTCCCCTGGTGAATCCATGCTGATTATTCCTGATGACATTCTTGTCCTATAAGTGCCTGGAAATGGTTTCCAGGATTAGTTGCTCCATAACCTTTCCAGGTATGTAGGTAAAGCTAACTGACCAGTAGTTCCCTTGGTCCTCCTTCTTGCAATTCCTGAAGACAGGAACGACATTTGCTCTCCTCCAGTCTTTAAGCATTTCTCTCAATCAATATGATCATACAAAGATTATCCGGAGTGGCCTTGCAATGATACCTCTTAGGTCCATGAGCACTTTTGGGCTCTAATGTATTTGACCCACATTTCTGCAAATACACTGGGGGGTAATGAACACCTTAACAATACATCACCCTCTTAGGTAGTTCAGTCCTGCTTCTGACTGACTCAAAGCAGAGAGTTCTTAGGCATCTCCTGTAGAAATTCTTCACAATTCTACCTACCAAATGTAAGCACATAAATTACCATACTCTTCTCCTACCATATGCATGCAACTAAATATTTAGTAAAGGAACAGTCAAGACTTAGATAGTATGAGATTTTAAAGCGTAATTTTAAATAATAGTGAAGGGTGTGAGTGATATTTTATTTTTTGTTTGTTTGTTTTTGTTGGTTTGTTTGTTTTTTTTCTGGGGACAGAGATGATTCGTATAAAAGGTTATTCAGGACCCTGCTCAATTACAATCCTTCTCATTACCATCTAGGAGATGGAGTTTGGAAAGTACCACTGGTTTCAAAGGGACTGACTGAGGATGCAACTGTAGCTGACCGGGATGGACATTTCAATAACAGACTTACCACTGGCTAGAAAAAAAAACAACAACTAAGCAACAAATCCAAAACAACCCACAAAAAAAACACCTTTGCCACTTATTTCTGAGACTTTAGTAAAGCATTCAGTATACCACAAGACATTCCAATTACCTGGCAGGCATCATTTTACTAGTCTGCTTGAAATACATAGTATCAACTGCAGCTTATTATTCGGGTTCTGTGATCTATGCTAAACCACAAGCAACCTCTGAAAATGTTTTTCCTAAGTTAAAAAATTCTATTAAGAATTTAAAATATTTTCCAGTTTAATTTTCAGTGAAAGCTGCATTCTAAATGGCTGGTTCAGATTAAGCAAAAGTGATGCATAAGTACAAGTCTGTACAGAAGACTTTCTCAATTACTAAATATCCTTTATGACTTGAAATGACTAAAATGTGCATAAATTATGTGGGGCTTTTTTTTTCTTTTTTTCAGAAAAATGGTTTGATATCATGCATTACCCAGAGTCATATATTTAACAATATTAGTTATTTCAGCAGAGGTTTTAATCAAATGATCACCAAGCCCTACTTAATATGTACAAAGAGGAATTAACTTCTAAGCTATAAATCATATTCACTGATCTTCCCTGACTGAAATGACAGCAAGTTTAAAACAACTTTTCATAACAAGATTCATTTGCATAGGTCTTGCTTTCTTCTTCACATACACGAGAATATTTTGTTTCATATATATGGAAGTGGGATGTAACATGAGAGAAAAGATTATAGCAATGTTCCTTCTTGAGCACTTCTCAATCAATTATGGCTGCTTTCTGAAAAAAATCCAGGTCAACTGCACACTCAATTACATAACAAAAATAACAGTTAAATTACATATTATCTGCTGTCTTAATTGTTTAGTGCTAATTACATAATTATTATATGTGTTCTAAGAATTTCAAGATACAGCAATTTTTTAATTAGTATTCTAATATGTTATTCTTAGAATGAGTAATTACTACAGTGACAGTCAAATACATTTCATATAATTGCATTTTGCAAGCTGGAAAGGGCACCGTTTACATTTATAAATCTTTCTGCTTGTACCATCACCAAAAGCAGTTTCATGATAAGGTTATGTAAAGACCTGGCTAATCTGGCAATGTGCAACTGGTCTATAGGGGTTTCAGCGACTAAATACAAGTCATTTTTACATTATTGGCACTACAGTGAAACCAAGAACAGATAAAGTTATCAGAGCAATGTGCAGTCAAGTAGTAAAAATCAAAAAAGAGTGGAGAAGAAGTATACACCTGCAAAGTTATTGTATGTTCAAGTACTACATCAAATACAGTAAAACTGGATACATATTAAAGGCAAGGGACTGAAGTTGCATAGCAAACAAAGCTGTCCTTGCTCTGGAGACTGATTATATAAAGAACCAATTGCTTGCAAGGCATAAAACTTGGTAATATTCATTCTATTTAAGTAATAGTTCATAAAAAATAGGTAAATATTCTTATGTGCTTTAAAGTAGGTGCAATAAATTCACAAACCATGCCTTCCCTTCTGAAAATGGAAACAGCATTACATCAACACTGCTGTGAATGTGCTTGCATCAAATTTAAAGAAATTTAATGTTCTTGAAATAAAATAATAGCATGTAATTGATCTCTACTACTCTTTGCTTATGACCTGGATGAAAGGCCATATTTTCTTGTAGAAATTCATATTTGCTTCCCTGGACCAATCAAATTCCTATGTGGGACTCCAAATGAAGTCTAAACAAAGTAACACTTAGTAGCCCATTCTTGGAAGCCTGTATTTGGCCATGTGCTAGAAAGAGCACCAAAAAAGGCCTCTAATATATAACGCTGTATTTTATGCTATATATATTTTACGTGGTGTTGCCCAAGACTGAATTCTGTATTTCTAACCACTGAAAAAAACACATGCACCTTTTCTGCAGTAAATTTACTTGCAATAGGAAGAGATAAAAAAAGAATCCTGAAAAAGAAATCCTTGTTATGTTCTCATGCATTCCTGTGATTCATTGGATCTAGTATCTGGTTAACATGCACAAACACTTACAGAAATGTCTTCTGGGCAAAAAAGCTTGGTTCCATTTCTCATGTTTTATTTCTGCACAGAAGCATTTACTTTTCATAACACTTTATGACAGTTATAGCAGAACTATAGAATAGGCATTTATGAAAATTATACACAGAAATTAGTTAAACTGAATTTATAACCAGAGCAGCCTATGGCTTTTCCAGAAAAACAAAAGAAAACTCAAATCCTTCACTAACTTAAAACAAGCAAACCCCTCAGAAAGGCTTGGATAACATTTCCTGTACCAAAATAGGAACAGCTCTACCCATGTTCATGAGAAGCAGAACTATGCTAGAAATAGTGCATTCCCCGAAAGGCAAACTCTTGAAATGACAAATATCAGACATGGTTTTAAGCATCAGTCTTCAAGTTCTGTTGATAAGCACAAATTCTCGTACAGGTCCCTTTCATCATGACCTTGACACCTTCCCTCTCCTCCAAGCATTTGTACAGCATACACGAAAACTGTAGTGGTGTTTAAAAGACCAGCAACATAAACTCCATGTCAAGCAGCTATTGACATTTTAAACACCTTCACTTCAAAATTCCATATTTATGTATTTTCTTATCAGCAGAGGTGTCACTAATACTATCTGATTTTTGCAGTCTATAAACAGATGCCTCAACCTCTTCAGTACCAATATGTACATATTCAATGAATTTCCAAGAAAGCTCCTGTATAACAGTTATATCTTCAACATTAATATCACTAAATACTTTCAGATTTCTCATAGGTTTAAAATAATAAAGGAAAAAGCAGAGTCAAGTTGATCTAGTTTTTCATTCTCTGAAATACCCTCGTATTTTCTGCTTCAATGAAAGTAAAACTATAATGGTGCCTTCCTCATACTCTCACTAAATTATAGGAATGCTGGTATGAAATGGCCTCTGACAGTCATCTGATCAGACTCTGACTCAAAGTCAGGTCATCATTAGACCAGGACAGCTGTGCCTCCATTAGCAAATTCCTGAAAACCTCCAGCAACAGAGGTCCTATGACCTTTCTGGGCTACCTGTACTTGCTGCACCACCATCCCAGTGGACAGGTTTTTCTCCAGGTTCAGCCTGAACCTTACAAGCAACAATTTCTGACCATCACTCTTTTCTGTAATAGCTGTCATTATTAAAGACAGCTTGTCTCTGCCATTTTCATATTTTTTCAAATAGTTGTAGACTACTATTATATTAGCCTCTTAGCCTCCTCTTTAACAGACTAAATAAACCCAGCGCCCTCTACCTCTTCTTTGCCCATGATGTGCTCTAGGGTCCTGACTCTTTTTGACAGTCCTTTGCTGAGATCTTTGCAGTTCTTTAGCATCCCTCAGATTGTGAAGCCCTGAACTGGACAAAATAGCTCAGGTGCAGGCCCAATAATGCCACACAGAAAGAAGCAACTTCCATCTGTGAAATACGGTACAGCACAGAGCTCACAACTACTAGAAATTCCAGATAAATTGGTATTTCCAAATCAAAGGCAAAGAGTTGCAATGCAAGTCTGCATATGATACAAGTCTACTTATGATACAGTATCATACAATTTGATGTCATACAAACTCGCAATACCTTTTACTTGGAGACTTGAGTTCAATGCTAACACTGCTTTTTTTGCTTAAATGTTTGAAAAAAGTAGGGTTGTAGGTACAGAAATTTACACACAGATACTTTTGCAAAAAATAATGCAATTCACCACAGCCTTCCAACACCAAAAGTTAAGATACTGTCGGGCATCTTTATCTAGAATTAAACAGAGCTTTTAAAATTAACAGCACTGACAAGGCAAATTTAAAATTGCAAGTCTAAATAATAATAATAATAAACCCAAACAAACACAAAACCAAAACAACAACCAATCCTCCCTCCCCTCAAGAAAAAAACAAACAAACCAAACCAAACCAAAATAACCCCAAAAACAACCCAAACCCCACAAACAAGCAACAAAGGTAAGGTATTTCAGGAAAGAAGGAGAGCAAGAATAAGATCTCAACTGCAAGAAATTAACTCATAACCCAAAAATATGTCAGGGAAAATCTGTGGGCCCTTTGTGGAAAAAAAATCAAATCAAACCAAAATCAAACTAACGCAAACTTTCCCATTTCCTCCCATTCTTGACCTTCCCTTCCCGCCCCCCCCCAAATAATTTTGGAAATCTTCTCCTAAAATGGGCGATCCATAACTCTGGTTTTGATCTGATTGCCTTGCCTGTCTCAGTACTAGAAATAGTCCAAGAACAATATTCAAAACGATTTCTTGCTACAATTTTGGTCTTTGACACAGCTGTAACATTTTGCAGAGACTTTCTTCACAGCTTCCAGTAGAACCAGTTGAGGTTCTAAAGGAAACCTGTATCATTCCTTACCAGCTTATCTATTTTGCTTCACAGTGATATGCATGCATTCAAACCTGTACAGATGCATATATCAACCTAATAAATACAGTCTAGACTATCATAAGGTTGTGAAAGTAATTCTGATCACTTTGTTTGTGAGGACATTTCTATCAAAATGAATTACACATAACCGAATCAATATACAATGAATTATATCTTCAGAAACAATTTCAAGGAGACATTGTAAGCACAGGGCACTGCCATTTAAATTGCTTTAAAAAACACTCAGTATGTTAAAAGACAGCAATCTGACATTAAAAAAGAGCAGGCAAACATTGTATATTAGCTTTTACTAAGTATAGTAAAGAACCCATCACTGTTCTCTTCCTGAGAAACAGTGTTTGCTCTTATGAGATATTTGGTGTTAGAAATGCTGACTAAAAGAAAGATATGCAAGGCATACAGAGAATTATAAAGAAAAGGAAACTGCATGGAATGTGTAGACAGCAGCAGAAGAAATGGACAGCAAGAGGTAGCTATGGTGTCAGCTATAACAAATTCAGAAATAAGGAACATGCTTTTTACAGATTTCTATACCAAAAGTTCTAACTATAGCAACTAGGACCTGTATTTGAAAGTTAGTTTATTTACACTATTTTTATGAGACCTCAATGAGTAAACCTATCTCTGAGAGCATCAAGTATTCTTCGACATGAATCCTCTAAATTGAACTGTGCAAAATAGTATCTTTTGTACCTAAAAATATTAAAGCTTTGCATCTTTTTGTGTATATTTTTATTTTTCTGTGATATGAAAGCACAGTGAACTGTAGTAGAATCTGTCACCATGTAAAATAGCCACCACTAATCCAGTAGATCATGTAGCCACGTGAACAGTGACAAGGTGTCAATATACTTCATTAATATGCTTGAATACAATACTACAGAGATTGATGACACACCGTATGCATGACCATGAATACTAATACTTAAATCCAATGGAATTCAGCCTGAATTAGATTTGTTAGCTGTCAGGCATTGTTACATAGCATTATTTTCCCCCTCCCCCTGCATTATCAAGCCACTGCAGAGATGCAGACAGACACAAAATTCACTTGAGATGTCAGTGTCTGTACACACTACGTGTATTGAGCAGTCTTATGGAAAGAATGCTCTACTAGACAGAAGTTTACCTTGCAAGCTAGTGGTTCATAGATGCCCATGATATTTCAATTGATAAACACAGATTAGCTTAGAGAAGTATCAATTTTTCAAGCTTGATTGCTTTTGTTACTGTGGCAAGACAGATACCATTATTGTGAGAAATCAGTATAATTTTCTTTTTTAGAATTGTTTAGACTGTCAAGTAGTCCTTTTAAAACACTCCCAGCCAACCTTAAAAGAAGTTGAAAGTTAGAGTTAATTGAAACATTGCATCTAAGCCAGGTTTAAATTAAAGGCAGTTTTACTTTTCTTACTTGAAACATTGTGTCAAACAGTTTCAATTTAACTTTTTAAGCATAGTACTGTTACACCTGAATTGCTCCCTGTACAATATTAAAACTATATTGCCCACAGATTACAGGTAGACTGTTGCTACTAATACCACAGAATCACATAGGTTAGAAAGAATGTCCAGAGGTTATCTTTCCCATACTTTTGCTCAAAGCAGATCAAAGTACACAAGGCAATTCAGGGCCTCATGCAGCTCAGTTCTGAGCATCTGAGGATTCTGTACAGAGTCTCTCCATGCATCCTGCAGCAGCTTTACCATTCACAGGGTGATTTCTTTTTTTCTTGTCTCTAGTTGGAATTTTCCACGTTGCAACTTGTCCACATGGGTTCTTGTCTTTTCAGTGTGCACCAATATGCAGACTTTGGCTCCATCTGCTCTGTACCTTTCTATTAAGTAGTTGAAAACAGCACTATGCTTCACCTTACCTTCTCAAGGCTAGACAAACCCACTTCTCTCAAGTCCATCTCTGCTGGACTCATGACAGTACAGCATTGTTTTTCCTGTACTGGGGAACCAAGACTGCACACAATGCTCCAGATGTGGTCTCCCAAGGGATGCATAGAGATAATGATAATTTCCTTTGACTTTCTGGCTACACTTCTGCAATAGTATGCTATGCAGTTGTCTGCCTTTGCCACAAGAGTACACTGCTGACAAATACAAAGATGAAGTTATTGTCCATAAGCACATGTTATCTCACAGGGGCACTTTTAAATGAAAGCACTCAAGAACAAAGGCCTCGTCATAAATATGGAGGCATATTGGGACCTTTACCACTCAGCACTCTACATATTAATGAAATTAATAGAAGGAACTGTTACCAGCTACCATGCATGCAGAATGTCCTGCTCTCCCACTCCTGTGCCTCAAAGAAAGACTGAAGGTAGAAAGTTGTACAAAGATAACAGACGGCCAACCTCTGAGGTAAAGAATGTTCCTAAGAATCAATCTTACCATTCCATTCCAACTTACACTTTAACACAATTAACAAATATAGCTTTCTCCCAGTTAAGTTATGTGACATTTATTTTATGCAATTACCATCATCATCAGGATCTGTAGTGACAGGACAAGGGGTAAAGGGTTTAAACTTAAAGAGGAGAAGTTCGGGTTAGATGTAAGGAAGTTCCTTATCACGAGGATGGTGAGGCACTGGAACAGGCTGCCCAAAGAAGCGGTAAATGTTCCATCCCTGGCAGCGTTCGAGGCCAGGCTGGACAGAGCATTGAGAGGCATTGTGTAGTGCGAGGCCCATGGCAGGGAGGTTGGAACTGGATGATCTTAAGGTCCTTTCCAACAAAAACCATTCTATGATTCTATATGATTCTGTGATCATGGCTCCCTAACAATGTGTTTCAGGAATGTCATATCAGAAATAAGCAAAAAAATCCCCACGAAAACCCCAACCAAACCAGAACCAAGGGAAAAGGAAAAAAAAAAAAAAAACAAACAGAGGAAAACGGAAGGAAAAACATAAAATAAACAGCACACAAGATGGAAAGAGTACGTGAAAAATGGGTTCAGATTCTTATGCAGAGTTAAGAACTTGCTTCACATTCATTTATACAAGTATGTGTCTTAGTATTACACACCTAATGCCTAACAATTCAAAACTTTAAAAAATCCAACAAAACAATCCAACAAAACCCCAACAACAATCCATCATCACAACCAAACCAAAAAACCTCTAAACCCAGAAGGTGTTTATGATCTGTTAACTCAGTGACATGCTACCTTGAATTACCATGCTATCAATACAGCACAAGTAGATTCCAAAAAAAAAAAAACCCAAAATTCTTAGTATACTCCTAAGTCTCTTCTTTACACCTAGGCAGCAAATGCAAACCATCAACGGCTATCCTTCATTTTTCAGTGACTATATTATTATTATTGCCTTCTCTTATCGTCCTGATGAGTCCTTTCGCTTTTGTCTACTATTTTTCCCTCTCAACAATCCTTTCATGGCCCCAAAATTACTCTCATGGAACAAGGAAAGCCAAACTCCACTAGAGACAGAAAAGTGTCCCAACATCAGTAGTTAAGATAAGGCTCAAAGAAAGACTACAATACAACAGAACTTCTTTAAGAGATGTCAAATCATTTTGGTAAAAATACACTAACTCCAAATGCAGTATTGGTATAACCTGCCAAAACTTCAATGCAGCTACACACAAGCTGAATATTACAGAAAGCGCTGTTCATGCTTGGTTGGAGGTCTAGGAAAAACAAGCAATGGCATTATCAGATTTAAAGTTTGAAGTAAGACTTGTGAGTTACTTTGTAAATCAAACTAGGTACTGTTTGCTATAATTACCAACAAAAGTCATTGGCCCTTTCATGTTGCTGAACCTGGGACTAAGTCATAAAGACTTGGACGGCACAAGTGGAATCCTCAGAAACCATTATTGTACAAAAGAACATGATCTCCAGAAAAAATACACTGGACATGGAATACACAATGATTGTTACTCAGTTACCATGCTCTTTCTGATAGCGTGTAAAAGAAGCACTTTAAGCACACATGGATTGTATATTCAACTTAAAAAAAAAAAACCCAGCCTTTTATTTATACTGTAGCAGTTCTGCAGCATTGTTTTAAAATTCTGGCTATATGACAAATGTATATTTTTTTATATCATTTTATACACCGGAATTGCAAGTCTTCGCTCATTTTGTAGCAAACTACTTGCTAAATTTGCACTAATTAAAACAAAACTGATGTGTTCTTACTTTATTTCCTTCGTATGCTTTTTTGTTTCAGAATTTCTGGGTTTTTTTAAAAAATCCTCATTTTTAAAAAAAAAAAAAAAAATCCCAACAGAAATAGCAATGGCTTAGCATTAGTACAGACCTTCTATCATTTCCAATATTTATTATTGTAACACCCATAGGAAGTACTGAAGATTAGAAATGCATGCAAGTAAGTTAAATCTGCAATATAAGATCTTGCTTTAAAGCTTCTACAAGATATAAACCAGAAAGGATCTTACAAAGCACACAAACATATAAAAGATTGACAAAAAAAAGGCTGTCTGCTTAGAATTTGTTAGTTTGCTTGTTCTTACCTTCTGTGCTTAATCCAGGACTTGAAGTGAATTTTGCTACATCGACAATCTTTACAGCAAACTGCTGCCCTGTTTCCCTGTTGATACATCGCCGCACAACACTGAATGGACCCCTGGAACACACACAAACAGAAAACAGCAATATATAACCCATTCTCTTTTGTGTGTTGAGCTACAGTTCGTTACTCCTAATCAAAGTTTAGACTCCAACATTCAAGTGTAGTAGTTCCGCGGAAGCTTATACCTCTCATGCTTGCTGCTCATTAAAATGTAAAATTAATAATTTAACTACCGACTAGTATAAGGAACACTAAATGAGTTTTGTATTTTCCTATATTAGAGAAACACGCTCTTATCCTGACACTTTAGAAACCCTGTTCTCTTAGAAACCTTGTGTAGGACACTGACATTATTATTAAAAGTGCGCTTTATTTTGATACATAATCCAAATAAGGGAGGGGATGGGGGGAACTCAAACCCAAACTAAAGAAGAGAAAAAAAAGCAAAAACCCAGCAACATCTCCAAAGAAGAGGCTAAATTTTAGAAATTACTGTTTCAGACAACTGAAAAGTTTTTCCTTCTAAACAATGATAATTGTTGAGCCATTCTGTTTGGTTTCATTTCTTTGTTTTACACAAACTAGGTTTATTCTGAGCTCATTTGACATAACTGGATATTGACATGACAGCCTCCATAACAACACTTCAAAATTCCACAAAATCTTACAGCCTCTCATCTTTGGCACTTAAGAATCCTGACAGAGTTACAGATAAAAAGACTTACTAAAATTAGTTCAGACAGGTGTTAGTACTGCACTTATGTAATAAATTCTGAATGAAATCACATTTGCCAAAACACGAGTTAGAACAATGCCAGCCTTTTGAAAACCATGACCACGTATACATTTTTGTAAGCTTCCTTTAGAAGATACATTTAAGCTATTGGTGCCTTGTCTAAAATATGGACACTTTCATGCAATACTAAAGAACAAACAATACAATCCAACAACTATGGTCAAACTTTCAAACATAAAAAAATTAATGGGCAATGAAAACAGAATAGGATTGCTTCAAGACTGCAATAACTGCAGTAAATCAAGCCTTTTTTACTGCTACTTATTTAATGACTGACAAAATAGTTCTGAAGAAATTCAATCTGCAGTATTCTCAAAAACATGTAAGAAAAAATTTGATGCAAAGACCCTTTGTTCAGAAGTTTATTAAGTTAACATTCACCTTGCTGAGTGAAATAAATGCTTAAATATAGCTTAAAAGACAAATTCTTCTATTCAAGCAGTGAACAGGAAGTTAGCTTACAGGTTTCTGAGCAGTAAGATTACAAAGCAACACAATTCTTGAAATGAAAGAGTCCCTGCAAAGGGAGAAACATCCCCCTGACGGCACTTACAAACCTTTATGACTGGCTTTTGGTATTCCTATATATATCAGATGATGCAAATATGTAAGTCAGCACACTATCAAACCTGCGCTCCCATAGCTAAAAACCAATTCCTGTATTCCTTAAATAACAGACTTGCAAAGAGTTCTTTAAGTTGGATCATTTCTGACACAAAACATGAATACCAAAGCCAGTCAATGAATCACAATGAATTCAGAAACAAGGAAAATACTTACTAGCACAGCTATATACATGCAAATTATGCTGTTGTGCTCAAACAGAACTAACTATACAAGAAAACACATGGGTTTTTCCTCTTCCCTTGCTTCTAACATGCATTGAAATCCCCTCTGAATCCACACTCCACTGTTATTCAGTATCAGGCCTTTTACCAACAGCTATCACAGATATTTTAAAAAAGATGTTCAGTTAAATACTCTAATACTTAGAAACGCATACCTGTAAATGCAAAATGCTCAACGGACTTCATTTGGCACTAGAAAGACTACAGCTATTGACTTGTAATCTTTCCCTTCACGTTTCAAGAAGTAATCATTTATTTTAAAGTCCCATTTTACATAGATCAGTGTCATCTGATTATCCCAAGTCTGTTTACTCTTTTAGCATCTGTCAAAATAAAATTGCTTTGAAATGGTATAAGCATATTTACATTATGATAATTTGGAAATAAATTACTAGAAACTAAATGTGTTTCATTAAAATGATTCTTTTCATTCTCATTGTTTTTTCCCCACACAAAGCCTTTCTGAAGACATTAAATAACACTTCTAATATAATCTGATACAGAATGGTAGATCACTAGAAAATAGGGATACCTTTCAAGGCCATATCCTTACTTACAGGTAGACCCCTGACTTCTACTCATTCACTTAAACTCCATGAATGTAACTATGTTTTGCTGTTGACAAAGCTACTTCAGATTTCCCAGTTTCCTCGAGTCTGGGCTGGACAGCCTGCCTAGCCACCTGAATATGCGCACATACTTAGATGATATAGTTTTAGGCAGTCTTGCTAGGAGAAGGGAGTTTGACTTGATGGGCCCATTGACAGAGGACCCAAAAAGAATCCTTATGGATCCCTTCCAACTTGAGATATTTTGTCATTCTGTGATTTTAAAACACTCATGACAGGTGCACCCGTTAATTAAGCAGACACTATTGCCTCCCCATGCTAAGTAGCAGAAAAGAACTTCTAAATAAATAGTTTGCAGTTAGTTTTTTTACTTTTCCCTCACAGCTGCAATGACACACAGCAATTTTACAAATAAAGTTTTAATAGCCCATGGTATACTGTCTAATCTGAGTCTCAAAACAAAAGTCCATGCTTCCTAACACAGTAATTTCAAACCTTATTTGGAAGTTAAATAACAGAAGTCTTTCAGGCCACCCTTAGTCTCAGCAGTAAAATCACACTCTTCCCAGTCAAGAAAAGGCCTACAATATTTCATCTCTCTAATAAGACAAGGAACTATTCAACAGTTGTGTCTGCCACTAGGGAAACATATATCATCTCTAAATGACAATTTCTATAGACCATTTTACTAACCCTGCAGCTCAGATTATACAGCTCTAAAATACAGAGGTAATGTAGACAGAGGAATGGACAACTTTAACACTAGCTACAGACATTCAAAACTGTTATAGACAGATCAGACTGATTATTTCTTTATTTATTAAAACAGAGGAACCAAGTTAAGATGCATAGTAAGACTTCACCTTGTAAGTCATATAAACTAGAATGTCATGTGGTTTATATTTTGTTTCTCTGTGCTACCTTTGACAAACATTTCTGCTGATACACACAAATCTTTGCTTTCAGACCTATCCTCCTGCCTCCCCACAAGCTTTCAAAATCTTTCACTGCACTTTGCATGCACACAACAGACTACAACAGCTCAAAACATGAAAATCATTAAAAAAAATGCAAGTAGTAAGGACAGATGGTTTTTTTACTGATATTTTGTCAACACTGGTAGAGCACATTCCAGCACCTACAATCCTTTGAGTCCCACCTGCAACGTATATCAGAAAACAAAGTGTATTTGCTTAAACTGAAGTTGAAAAGGATGCTGATGTTGGCTGTCTACTGCAACTGGAAATAAAAGTGTAACACCACATCATTACAGAAGTTGATTACAGGTAGGCCATAAAAAGGTGGATAGGAATGCTGAAGAAGTGCATTACAGTCACTTCTTTTCATGCTTCCAAAATTCAAGTAAGCATGGCAGGTCCTGATATAACCTTAACATTATTTACACTATTTTATGGTGATTAGCTTTACTCCCTAGCACAGAACAATTAATTTTATATCAGCTAAATGCCAACTTGAAGAAAATCAATTATATTACTCCCTTCTTCAGAAGTATACCACTTAAAGAATAAAATCCTAAAATTTTGAGAACATCAAAGCCCTTTTTATAATCTCTTTCACTTTAAATTATTTTATTTAATGTACATCATTAGGACTTCAAGGATAAGTACCATAAGCTGATATTTTGCAAACTTTATTTTTTTTTATAGTAGAATCTTGTTTTATCTGCCTGTCTTGCACTCCAAACCATGTTTGGACAGAGCCTTGCGTAGCATGGTTTAGTGTGAGATGTCCCTGACCATGGCAGGGGGTTGGAACTAGATGATTTTAAGGTCCTTTCCAACCCTAACTATTCTATGATTCCATGCTGGTATGCATGAATGAGCACTGGTTCTGATTAAAGTATACCTTGCTGATTCTTAACAAGCACAAATACCTGCAACCAGTAGGGACAGCCTCTTCCCTTCCCATGGCTGGAATGAACTGATCTGTGGGAATGGAGTTCCCACTATACAATACTATAAAGACATATTCTGAAGCTTACGCTTCAGAACCCCAGAATTCAAGATCTTAAGTAATTCATATGTCAAATGACCAAGAATTTGCTCAACATCTCTCCCAAACAAACTAAAATTTTCCAAGTAACCTAGTATAAACCAGTGTGTTTTGGCTCTCAAATTCAGTTTCATTAAGTTAAAAAAAGAAATCAACAAACAAAAAGAAACAAAAAGAAAAAAAAAAAACACCAAAAATAACCAAACACAAACAGTCCCTCAAAAAAGTAAGAAACAAACATTTTGTCAGTAAGACCAACAACGCTAAACAACATCTCCTCCAATGAACAGAGTGCTCCTTTAAAAATGACCTTCCATTTAGAAGTAAAAGGCCTTTGATTCTCCTTTTCCATAAGAAAACAAATTCAGAACTCAAAACGTGATTAAAAACTTGAAGCATGCAATACAGGTCTTAAAGTAACCTTTATTCAAAATTTTAAATGGAAGATCAGTATTTCCTTAAAGGGATTATATCAGCTTGTTGCATGAAGATACTATAAATGAATACAATGTCTGTCACATAAGAAAAGACAAATATACAGACTATTTTTTTTCCTACTTAAAGGCTATGCCTCTGCTTACCTAAGCAACAGACAAAACTGCTTTTGTCCTAATGTGCTTAATACTTCCAAAACAACTTTAACCAAATTGATAAAAATTGTTGGGAAAAAAGCAAATTACAACCATATTTTAAAGAGATAGATCTCTTCCCTCTTCACTCACCCATGTCATTTATTATATATAATTGTCTTTTAATTTTCCATTTGATTGAAGTGAACCTCTTTTGAAAATTAAGTATTTCCAAGATCAATTAAACCTGCAATTAGTCATTATATCAGCTCATTTGCACATGGAACTGCAGCTTAAAACAGTGACTGAACCTCTCTGTGAATCAGCATATTGGATTAGAGGGCATCCACATTTAAAAAGCAAACACAGCATTGCTGGGTAGAAATTTTCTGTTTTATTCTCAAAGGAAAATTTTAGATATTGCATTATTACGACTGTAGCACAGAAGAACATTTGGTTTGAAGATATGATACTTCTTTAGAAAATCTGATACTTTTAGAAGATCTGATACCTCTTTAGAAAATCAGATCATAGAATCATAGAAGAGTTACGATTGGAAGGGACCTTAAGATCATCTACTTACAACCCCCCTGCCATAAGCAGGGACACTTCACACTAAACCATGTCACCCAAGGCTTCATCCAATCTGGCCTTGAACACTGCCAGGGATGGAGGGCTCACAACCTCCCTGGCCAACCCATTCCAGTGCCTCACCACCCTAACAGGAAAGAATTTCTTCCTTATAGCCAATATAAACCTCTCCTGTTTAAATTTGAACCCATTACCCCTTGTCCTGTCACTACAGTCCGTAATGAAGAGCCCCTCCCCAGCATCCCTATAGACCCCCTTCAGATACTGGAAGGCTGCTATGAGGTCTCCATGCAGCCTTCTCTTCTCCAGGCTGAACAGCCCCAACTTTCTCAGCCTGTCTTCGTATGGGAGATGCTCCAGTCCCCCGATCATCCTCATGGCCCTCCTCTGCACTTGTTCCAACAGCTCCATGTCCTTTTTATGTTGAGGACACCAGAACTGCACACANATGTTGAGGACACCAGAACTGCACACAATACTCCAAGTGAGGTCTCATGAGAGCAGAGTAGAGGGGCAGGATCACCTCCTTTGACCTGCTGGTCACGCTTCTTTTGATGCAGCCCAGGATGCGGCTGCTTTCTGGGTTGCAAGCGCACACTGCAGTCGACTCATGTTCATTTTCTCATCGACCACCACCCCCAAGTCCTT
>NDXB01000479.1:27245-63267 GCA_002631895.1 Agapornis roseicollis | reverse complement strand
AAAATTTTTTTGTGGGGGAATTAAAAAGGTTTTTCTTTTTTAAAAAAAAAAAAAAAAAAAGGCATGGCACCATGCTTCTTTTCAGCATTCTATTTAAGGAGGACTAGGAGCAAAGAACAGGGCTTCAAAAAAGCTTTTATTTCTGTACTGTGTGGTAGCTTTGGCTGTTTCTGTAAAGGTTTGTGCAGTTCTGTGTACTTCAAAGTTACAGAGAAAGTAATCACAGAGATGCCAGATGCAGTTTGAAATACAGTAATGTAATCCTTTGTATAACACATAAAGTGTGAGTTATGGTATTGTTTCAGTCTTGAACTCCATCCATCTATTTATCGTGCTGCTGTGAAAAAGGAGTACTGGTTTAATGGGGACCTCAGCTTTCTGTTATAAAAAGGGTATGAAACACAGGTAAGAATTTAATTTCATAGAAGTACACAAATGAAAACAAACAGTATGTACTTTTCTACCACTGAGTTTATAATTGCATCTGAGGCCTTGAGAGTAAGCAGTTGTGTAATTTTTGATACTGTAATATTTCATACAGGAGTGTGATGAATGCCTTGTTCTTTATCAGCCCTGTTGTTCAGAGACTGCAGGATATCTTGAAGCATACTTCACTGTTAACTATATGTGTGTGTGTAATGACATTTGTATCTTTTGAGTACAATGCTGCTATTAGTTTCCTAATATCAGGTTGCCATACTTCTGTGAATATTGCATTTTAAATAGTTAAAAACTAATTTAGTAAAAATCTCTGGGACTATTTGCTAATGCAAGATTAAGCATTAGTAGCAAAATTAAGCAGCAGTAGTCAGAGGCAGTAGTCTTACCTTAATGCTTGGAAAAATAAGTGTAAACAAATGTTTGTAATTATCCTGTTGGAAATTTGGAAGCAATAGAACTTAGCAGCGGGACTGTACTTGGAGCATTCATGCAGTATCTGATAACAATAGCCTTTGTTGCTCATTCTTTGTGCAACTCTTACATGGTAGCTGATAGACTCTTTTTCTTGTATTCTCCACTTTCATCCTGTCTTACTGGATAGCTCTCCTCATGTCTGCAGAGATTCTTACAGAACTTTGTTGCCCTATAGTTTCTGAAGCAGAAGAAGAGAAAGAACACAGAGGCTGTGGATGGATGTGTCTCATATCAGCCAACCTCTCCTCACTGCAGACTATTTTAGGTGTCCATACTTCAACCAAACTTCTTTTTCCTTTTTTTGATACACATTCTTTGTTTGCTGGACCAGTTGTTTGATCATAGAAGTTGTCCTGAGCTGATTCTACCATGGAAATAAGCTCCATTGGCTTGATACTGTGGTGATTGAGATGGCTTGCTTAGGGTCCTGAAAGTATGAAGCTCTTGTGCAGTGTTTGCAAGTGGCTATTACAACATCAGATTAAAACTCATTTTTCTCATTTTTCTCAGCTCGTTTTTCTTGGCTATGTAAACAACACATATGAAGATATAATTCCTCTGGTCCAAATGAGGGGATATTCATCTAGGTGGTTGCTGCACTCTCAGTAGATGCATCTTTCCTAGCATTTTGCAAGCCTCTCTGTGCTCTCTCTAGCCTTCATATGAGCTTGCTACTTTCCTGCATAAAAATGCTTTGGTAATGACCATTATTTCTTTGCTGAGTCCACTTACCACCATCCCAAAAGTCAAATAATCGAAATAGGACTACTCTTCATGTCTAAAAGGAACAGGCATCTCATCTATCTCTATTAGCTGCTCATGCAGTGCAGTAAGTGAAGCTGCCAATACCTCTTTCTGGACAGAAGATAAGGGGCTGCTGTGACTGACGTGCCATCTAAACTCAAATTGCTCCACTATACTGAAGGCATCGGATCTGCTGAACAAATTATACATTTTCCAGGGATTAAGCAACAAGAAGTAGTGAGGGTGCTTGCTCTTCCTGCCAAGACATACTCAGGTATTCATTAGGGATTTCCTTTTCTGGGATTCTATCAAGAGAAGAATGTCAGTTGAAAAGGGCAGCTGTCAAAAATTAATAAGTGCAGAGCATCTTAGGGTGAGCTCCTAACAGGACCTACAGAAGCACTGACAGTGCTCATACAAATATGAACATAGATGTCCTAGTGCTTTTACCTGCTTCATCAGATCTGGACTGAAGTTTTCACTAGTGAGAAGACATCTACATGCCTTTCTAGATTCACAAGCACACCATGTTGGCAGCTCTCTGAAATACTATCACAGGCTCTTTCATCTAGTCTCCATGCCTGGGCTTTGCCCAAGGGTCTGAACAAGTTGTCAGCTGAAACCTTGGGCTGTACCAGATGTGGATCTTTTCCTACTCACTAGCTAGTCCAGCTTGAAGTTTTTAGCAAATCTCACTCAACATACACACAGAATTGACATCCCTGGTGGAGCGCCCACAGCCACAGTGCCTTCAGCTGCTTCCACAAAGACCTACAGACCTGTGTGCCTGACAGTCTCCTCTTCAGTTGCTGACACTTAGATCACCCTCAGACATAGAGAGCAGAGTGAGATCACACACAGAATAGTTAAGATTAGGACTTAATGAGGAGATAGATAGTGTAAACAGTGGTAGTCAGGCCCAGAGCCAGTCAGACAAGGGTACTGACCTGCTTGGACACAGGTAAAACCATTTTTTCCCCATTCTGTCTATTTTCTCATACTTTTCCTCATGCCCTGTGATCTCTTCCTTTCTCCACTCCTATGTCGTCCTAAATCAACAACCCATCCTTAATTACCTTCTCCCCATTGGCCATGATTTTATTATATCTGCATACAGATTTTGGTATTTCTGATGCTGTCATCTAGGTCACCTGGGTGATGTGACATTACCTGAGTCCTTTTGGCTTTGTAAGATCCCAGTACCCAAATGGTCCGTCTGATTACTTCTGGAATTTGGCCACTTCTCACAGAACTCCTCCTTCATCATGTGTGAAATCATGCCATCCTGCACAGCACTGTTTATCATTTTCTTCAGCTTCTCACTCTGTTCAGCAGTTTCTAGTGTTGTGTCCGCTATTTTTTCATGTTTTGTGGGTTTGTTCAGTTAACTAAACCTCAAGCCAGGGCCCAGTCCTGTGCTTGCAGACCTCAACAGAAGCACTGTAAGTTCAGTAGTTCACGTAATTTCTTTTCCGAAATGTTCTGCCAAGAGTATATTTCATTATTTAAATAAGAGTTTGCACTGTTGTCAGAAAACTAATTAAGTCAAGCCCAAGAGTAAACAATAATATGCTTAGGCACATAGACTGAAAAATAAAACATAGCATAAAATTACAGGAACAAAATACGTGCCCTGATTGTCAAGTCAGTTTTCAAGCAACCTTTTTCTCTTCTAAGATTTTTTTCCCTTCAGATAAAAAATATGTTTGATGCAAGAATATGAATCAACAGATTACAGGAGAAACTACCTTTTTCTGTACATATAATTGTCAGCAAAATAATTTGTTCCCCTGAGTGTCACACTTTGCTTGTTTTGATGGATTCTCTAGAGCTTCCTCTCCATCCTAGCCTTGCTCTTGTATCTTCTGTCTAAACACTTTATTCTCAAGCAGTTACTTCTTGCAGAATCTAGCTGCTCTGCTTGAGATAGAAATAAAAGATTTTTATTTGAGATTGAGATCCACCCCCCTTTGTTTTCCTTGGGAGGGAATTTTAGGAAGGGGTGAAGAAGAAGATGGAGCAACCACAAGGCCCTGCCTTAGCATCCTTTCAGACACCTTTAAAGCTGTTAAGAATAAACAGAAATTCTCTGCTTCTAGTTTTGCCATCAAATTTCTTAGTTCGTCTCAAGCTTTTCCTGCTGTGTGTTTGCAGTGGGTTTGGATATCAGATACGAGTTGATCACTATCATCTCATACCAAATCATTGGTATTTTTTTTCCTCTTATACAGTTAACACTGATGCATTGGCAGAGTCAAGCAGTTTTCTTCTGGTGTCCTTTTATGTCCATTTTTCTAAGGAAAAATATAAAGGTCTGCATGAATTTGGAGCACAGATGTGTCTCAGGTAAATGACACTGTTCCTCCCCCCACCACATCTCTGCAGTATGGCTGTTTGAAATCAATAACTCTGCATGGTGCAAAACACTCTTCTCCTAAAATGTGCAACACGCATCTAACTATTAAGGAATTCACCTGCTGTGGGCAACGTGCTTGCTGGGGTTTTTGTCTTAGCGCTGAGCAAACTGCAGAAGGTTTTGCATATGTCTTTGAAAAGCCTTTCCTACTGTACTTTTCAAAGGCTTGACATCTCCTTCCTTTCCTTTTGTCCCACAGTTTGCAGTCCACTGCACACATTTGTTGAAACTGAAGCGTAGACCATCCCACACCTCAGGATACCCTCTGTCCTCCTTCTCATAGGCAGACTGAAGAGGACCATTTTGCCAATTGTGATAGGTATTGCTTTGAAAAAACATGGTGTTTCTTTTTCTTCTCTGAGGTGGAGTGCATCATCGTTAATGGCATCAAACTGTATGCTCGAAATGTTTTGTTGGGAATTAAAAATAAAAAAGGCAGGAAGAGGAGGAAAATTAGGAAGACAGCATGTAGCTGCATGCAGACAGTATGTAAATGGAGAAGTTTCTGAAAACCAGGTCATGAATGAACTGGGAATTTCTTATAAATCCCACATGAAATACTTCAGATTTTTAGCTACTGCTTCTTTCCCCTCTCTCCTTTCTTCTTTCTTACACTGAAGCTATAAAGTAAAATCTTAATTAGCAATTTGGTTGGGCTTCTCCATGATAAATACTGCAATGCTTATGGTCTTCAAAATAAATAGTTTACTGCTTTGATCTTAACTGATTAACTGACTTCAAAATGCACATCAAAACATTTGAGTATGTTCAGTTTGTTGTAAAATGGAAGACCCAGATGAGCAAGCATTTGTTAAATACTAACAAATTGGAGTTTAGGCAAGTAATTTTTGGCCTTAATATGGAAAAGGTAGACAAGTAAAATGATTTCTAAAAATGCAAAGTAGAACATGAAGGATTTTCTAATTCCTAGCTGCAGTCTTACTTTACAACACTAGGGTGAGCTCATGACTCGTGATTCGTTTTTTCCCAGCTACTTGTTTTTTGGAGAACCACCCTCCTCATGTTCTCCTAACCATAAATAAAAGAGAAACTTTAAACAAAATATTGCCTTTTCCTTCATATTGTAGCCATTTGGGGTAGGAAGGTGGTGTTAATTGAAGTTGAAGTGTAATCTAATACAAGACCTAAATGATCTTCTCAATCATGAATTAGTAAAACTGTTTTTTACAGAGCCTCATTCACTGCTTATCCACAAACTTTTCCTTTTTGAGCAGTAACAATTCCAGGTGTTTTGGAACCCGTTTAACATAAGCATTTTTATTTTTTTCTTTTTTTTTTCCCTTCTCTGAAGGCAGCACAGGATTTTTAGTGTAATGTTAGAATTTTTATCATGCATTTCTTGAACATTTTCACTGTCATAGTGGTCTCAACTATTCTAAATTTCCACTGCGGTTTCCATTCCTTGATTGGATGCTCACTTCTAGCATGAATAACATACTTGTGTGTGTACCATATAGTTGACTCTTTGGAGCCTCAACTATGTACCCATGAGATCTTGAAATTAATTTCTTACCAGTATTTCTGCTAAAAAAGGAATGCTTGGCTATTTGCTGAGAGGCTGTGTCTGTCCTGAGCTCCTGAGGGAATTCAGGCCTAGTTGCATTTATTACACTGTAATTCGAATCACTTCCAGTCCAGCACTTGCAAAGTTCTTTGGGTGTTGTACCCAGACTCTGTGAAATCTGCAGAAACTACATAATAATTGAAAATGGTTAATGTTTTGATTGAAAAATGAGGCGGAAGTTAGCCATAGGCTTGCAGACATTTAAAGTCATGTATGCGCATATGTTAGGAACAATCATATTGTTTCTGTGGCTTCTGTCCTGGCCAGTTTTTCAGTCTTCAACACTGCTGCCATCAAATACAAGACAACTGTACTGCATATTTGCACCACAGTCCTGAATTATGGCAAGATCCTAAATAATCTTAAATACATTTGACTCAGATTGGATTAGCTGATCTAGACCCTGCTTGCAGGGTTTGGAGTCTAAATTTTAGAGGCAATTCCGTAATTTGGATAACCAACAGGATAAAATCATGGGGTTTTTTCATAGGATCACTGAATGGAGATCATCTGGTTCCAACAAGCAGGGACACCTTCCACTAGACCATGTTGCTCCAAGCCCTGTGTCCAACCTGGCCTTGAACACTGCCAGAGATGGGGCAGCCACAGTTTTGCTGGGCAACATGTGCCAGGGCGTCACCACCCTCACAGGGAAGATCTTCAGCCTAATGTCTAGTCTAAATCTCCCCTCTTTCAGTTTAAGTCTATTGCCCCTTGTCCTGCCAGTACAAGCCATTGTCAAGAGTCCCTCTCCAGATTTCTTGTCAGCTCCTTTATGTGCTAGAAGCTGCTCTAAGTTCTCCCCAGAGCCTTTTTTTCTTCAGGCTGAACAAGCCTGGCTATCTTAGCCTGTCTCCATAGGAGGGGTGCTCCAACGTTTGAATTTTCTTCATGGACCTTCTATGGACTTGCTCCACCACCTCTACATCCTTCTTATGTTGGGGTCCCAGAGCTAGATGGGGGGGGAGGTGTTGTCCTCAAAAGAGCGGAGTAGAGGGGGAGAATCCCCTACCTTGACCTCTTGGTCACACTGCTGGAGATCCAGCTCAGGACACTGTTGGCTTTCTAGGCTGCAAGTGCATACTGCCAGGCCATGTTTTTTCAGGCTAGATCTATCCAGGCCATACTGGATATTTCCAAAAACGGTGCAAGAAAATCTACAGAAATTCACGTCTGGCAAAGCCTGAATGGCACCCAGCAGACTTCACTTTGATTGGATTCTTCTCTCTTACATTAACAACAGGTTTGATGGTGGGGAAATCTATCCATGCCTAAAAGGGTTTAAAAGCAAAGATTCACAGAAATTGAGTAAGGAGTAAGTCTGGTAAAGTCTACGAATGACAAGGGTTTGGCAATGGAGAAGAAGAAAGTTGCATCTCATCTACATTTCACATGCATCAGCCTGGGTCATACAGGTTTTGCTGAGCAAGGGAGCCTCAAGAAGAGATGATTTGTTTGGATGTTACCATTTTACCAGTTATTTTCCTCATGTTTTAAATCAGACTGAGGAAGAAAGTGTTAGTGGATCTTCAGCTTTCAATAGTGATAGAGGCTTCACAGAGCCAGTCTGTAAGTGCAGGAGGTCAGAGCATAATGCTGCATACTTGCTTCCAAAAGAGGTGTCTGTAGTCTTTGTATTTTATCCTATTGTTTATGGATGTTCTCAAAGTTTAATCCTTTATTTATTGAGGCCTAAGCGCTTGTGTTTATGCATGAGCAATTATCTATTTACTTTAGCGTGGATAAGGGGCTATAAGGTTATAGTTGTTGCTGACATATCTTTGAATGTCAGCTCTTTTGATTGCTCTGTTTTTCAGGGCATTTGTTTCCTTTTAACAATGATGTTCCTTTTTTAAACAACTCTTCTCATTAGTGTTGTGTTGCTTAACAACAATGTCTAATTGTTAGAGTCTCTGCTTCCCCAGCATTCACCCAGGTGTGTGGGGAGGTTTTATTTGTGTTTCAGGATTGTTTAGTGAAAACTTTCATAGGTGTGGTGTTGGATTGGAAAGTGGGATAGGGATTAACCAAGAACATTCAATTGAAATTAGGCACAGTGGAGTTCAGGAGAATGTGGGGGAAGTAAAAAATATTTTTAATGGAAATTCCATAGAAAAAGTAAGGCCAAATCTTTCTACTTCAGACAGTCTGTAATTTACAGTTAACCTACAATTAAAACTTTCAGATGTTAAAAGTGTTCATCTTCTTTAATATCAAACTGGTATTTTGACTCCAATGTCAGTTTTGTTCTTCTCTCCTGTAACAGTCCCTGAACCTTGAATCTCTTTCAAAATTCAGAGGTATTTAAAATTTGGATTTAAAATGTTTTGTGCTTGAGGGCTGTTCCTACTTCACATATTCATCTAATTTGAATAAAGATTTTGAGGTCTCTCCATCCATCAAAGGTATTGGAATTTGCTGTTCTGAAGAAACATTAAAGTTTTTTACTGGAAGAGGGGAAGGGTAGAATTCCAACAGAAATGTTATCCTGCCTCTACAGGCACCCTAGCAAGCATTTATCATTCTGTTTCCGTTCTTACTAAAGACATGCCTTTGATACTAAAAGCTTGTTATAAATTACAAAGGTCCATAAGGTAGCTTTGAAACATTTGTGGCTCTGAAATACTCTCATGCTCTCTTTAGGATCATCACTCAAACTTAATCAAAAACATCTACAGTCTTATGTTCATGTTTTTTTGATAGAAGCTAATTATAGATACTAAAACTAGCTGAAGTGGAGGAACTTTTTAAATTTTTTATTTATTTTTTTTTTATTTTTGTGGAGGCATGAAGCCAAGATCATCATTACAAGGTTGCACAGTTTGTTGCCTGCGTAGGCCTGGGGAGCAGATGGAGGGAGGTGTAGGGACTCTCTCAAGTAGAACTGGCTGGGAAACAGGACATCTGCTTTGTGAAAAATAGAGACGCTTTGAAATATGTGTGGATGCTAGTGTGGAGCTAGGCATGGTGCTTCCATGATAGATATGGAGAGAAAGCAGTCTTCCTGCAATGGCAGGCTTTGCTGTTGAAGACAAGCTCTCAGTGATGTCAGATGCTGTTTTCGCAATGAAATTTGAGCCCTGGTATTGTATCTAAAAGATATAACAAGGGGAGTGGAGGGAATAAAGGGAAGTATGTTTGTGTGTGTAGCTTGTTGTAAAGCTTTTTTAGTAATTTTTCTTCATTTTCTAGCAATTTAGAAATTTGCTAATTTCTAAATTAGCAAATTGGACAATGACTTTAAGCCTAAAATGTCACTGGAGAACTGCTCTACCCAGGTAATTTATGAATTACCCAGGTAGATTTAATGAATTTTGATTCACATTAGCTTCACCTCAGTTACACTCACTTGATGCTGAGGGAGCTTCTATGACCCCAGCACTGGAGCACCTGTTCATGTGGTCTCAATTTGACAGGGTGAAATGATCTTGCTTGAGTGAACCTTGACTCTACTTAGCAAGCTTGTTAGAAACACAGATTTGCAGAATTGTGTCTCTGCTTATTAGAATTAGAGATCTACTTAGGTTGAAAGGGATCTCTGGAGGTCTCCAGCCCAACCTCTGCCCCTCTGCCACGTGCAGGATTCACTTCAAAGTCAAATCATATGGCTTGAGGTTTTCATCAGCTAAGTGCTGAAAATCCCTGAAGACAGAGATTCCACAAACACTTCAGGCACCTGTTCCAGTGTTGTACCAGTCTTACATTGGAAAAAGCTGTTCCTTCATGTCCTCCTAAAATTTACCTTTCAGCAGTTTGTGTCTGTTGGCCTGTCCTTTCAGTGTGCATCTCTGAGGGTAGTCTGGCTTTGTGTTCTCTATAACCTTTCACTAGATAGCTGAAGGTAGAAATTTTATTTCCTTGCAATAATCTTTTTTATTTGGTTCAATTGGAGCAGAAAAGGAGGATGAATGCAGCCATAGGAAAACTCATTTTAAGATGACCACATATTCATGGACGTTTTTGTCTGCTGACCCTACTCATGCAACAGAATAAACTTCATCAGCATGCCCATATCCCCCAGGCTAATTCCTCTAAGCAATACATATGAGGGAGTGGAATTTTCCTGCCTTTTGTTTTAAGTGCTCTAAATTAGATAATTACTTACAGCCCTGACAGATTTACAAGTGTAATTGCTTAATTTTATGATGCAGAACTACTGAAAACAAAGAATACTTGATCTAAATCATGCCTTGAAAAGGAAAGTCTTGATGGAATGTGTTTGAATAACAGCTGAGAGATACACTATTGAAGGTCCAGCTTGTTACTGGGGGAAAGCTAGTTTAGTGTCTGGCCAAGGCAGCTCCTGGGAAGCAGCACATAGAAACTAGAGATACATGAAGCATGAGACCCTTTGATACGCAGAGAAGGAAATGGGGGAAGCAAAAGACTGCTGGGGATGCACAAGTAAGGGGATCCAGAGGAATGATTTAAAGGCCTTGATGAATCCTTCATGCCAGTCATCAAGCTGAGTTCAGTTTAAATCAGGGTCCTTTTTTCTTTTCTTTTTTTTTTTTTTCTCCACTTCCAGTCATTCAAAATAGCTCTGCTTGTTCCAGCAGCATCAGCCCTGAGATGAATTTGATCTACTGGAGCAAGTAAAAGGCACTTCNGAAGGGGGGTTCGGTTTAAATAGGGGTCCTTTTTTTTTTTTTTTTTTTTTTTTTTCTCCACTTCCAGTCATTCAAAATAGCTCTGCTTGTTCCAGCAGCATCAGCCCTGAGATGAATTTGATCTACTGGAGCAAGTAAAAGGCACTTCTCCTCTCTCATGTTGACTGACAGCACGTTTCAACTATTAAAGTGCTTGGGTACTGTAGAAGAAGTGCCTGGAATGGGGAAAAAGAAAACAAAATTGTAGGAAATTTGTCTCAAACATTTTTCTGACTCTCCCCCCAACTGTACAATGTTATAATGTCAGTTGTAAATCAATCAGCAGGTTTGAGGCCTATATGTCCTTTCCTGGGAAACTGAATATGCAAGTGAGAAGTCCTAGTTACTCCTTATATGTGGCATTTTGTCCCCTTGCAATGATACCAAGCCAGAACAGAACTCAGCTACATTTCTTTAGTACTACTTTCAACACATTGAAATGGATTATGGACCCAGGTTGTTTTAGCTGTGAGTCACTGTTATTATAGTTTTATTGTATTTAATGACTTCAAGCACTTTTTCATGTTCTTTGGAGAACAGATGCTGGGAGAACTGCTGGGCTCTTCTGCATGTCCACTAAATCTGCACCAAATGCAGCCTGTCTTCAAAATAAGTGGACTTTCATACTAATTGCGTCTACCCTGAGAGAAAGATCATGTAATAACTCTTCAAGTTCTGGAGTTTCTCTGCAGAGTGACTCTAATAGATTTAGTACACAACAATACATGAGATAAGGAGCTGGATGGATTTCTTCTGGTAACAGGCATCATCATCTGACTTTGAACTACGTGTAGAACTTCTGAGTGGCTGAGTAGATTGCTGTGGTAGTGCATGAGGAAGTGAGCTATTTGTGCCATCTGTTTCAGAGGCATATCTCAAATAGGTGAAATGTCACCTCCTGGAGGTGCCTGTCTCTTCATGAACTGATAATGGCAGTCTAGAATAATAGCTTGGACCCACTAGCCAGATTCACTGTACCAACTGAGCAGCTGCAGCTTACTGTCTACCTTAAGAGAAGTGAAATTTAATGAAAGTACTCCTTCTTGGGTCCCATTTTAGTTTACTTAGCAAACGCTGGTTGGACCAAACAAACAAGTAAACAAACAGGGTATTCCACTATGGATTAAAGGAAGAATGTAAGCTTGGTGCAGAAGTAAGAGTAAAGAATCTTCTGCCTTACTCAAAAAAGAGATTGCTTCTATGTTGTAGTGATTAATAGCACTTAGTGACAAAACTCTCAGAAATACAGAGGTCTCTCAGAGGTCTTCAGTATCTGTATCATATTTTTAGTGTTTACCAGTGAATTCAAAGTGACAGCCTCCTGTAAAGAGAATTGTATGTTGGTTAGGGTTTTTTGTACTACTGCGGCTCTCTAATACTGGTCTTTCTTTGTCTTTTGCTGCCAAATGACAAGTCTAACAACTCCTGCAATTTTCAAAAGACTGTGAAAGCAAGAGAGCCTGAGCTCTGTTCAGTCCTGGCTCTCAAGATGGGGACAGCTGAGGAACATTGGCAGAATCCCCTCTTTGTGAGGAGAAGCGAGGAGACAAGCAGAAATTAACAGCTTTGATTTAACAATTCGAATTTACTAACTCATATGTCTTCATGATATTGCTCTGATACAGGGTGCTGTTGTGTCTAGACATGAGGATACTGACATTGCTGCTTTTTTAATACTGCTTACTGTTGCGGTTCCTCTTCTGAACTAGTGTTTTTTCTGTACCAACCATCCCACTGCAAATTGCTATGGCAATAGAAATCAAGCACAGAAACAATTCTTCCCAAGCATGTAAAAGTTTATTTACCTACATTATTTCAACTGCTTACTTTCTCATGAATATTTTTGGGGTATCAGTCTCATAACAGAATGAACTTAAAAATTTGCATTAAATATGAAAAACATGGATGACAAGATAGCAGCTCCTAGATGCCCAGCTATACCCTGAGAAGACTGATTTGCAGAAACCAGGTATTCTACATCTTTCAGAAACTAAGGATCCTTTCAATGACAACAGGCCACTCAGTGTCTGAGCTAACTTACTGGTTTGGAAAACAGATCACTCCAGAGTCTGATATACTAATACAGGACATGTCTACACTGTCAACTAACTTGGCTCACTGTTTTCCGCGGCCTGTGATTTATCATGTTAGTTAATTCCCAGGCCATTTATGGAAGTCAAAATTCAGTTTCTGTGATCAGTAGAAACAGCCCAAGTTCCTCATATTCTCCAGTGCTGCTCCAGCAAGCTCTGCATCCTCCAATTTACATCTTAGAAACATCTGGTCTGCTGCTTTATAGTTTTTTACCATTAATATCTGGAGTGGTGAAAAGATCTTTACTACAGCAGGAGTTGTCTAACAGCCCAAGTAGTGCCACATAGTTGAGTCAAATGTTTCTGAAGTGAACACACCCATTTGGCAGGAATTTTTCTGAGCTTGTGGTTGCTTCCTAGTGTATGTGTATTTAGCAGTAGAGAAGTAGCAATGTGGGGGAAGAGAAAGACAAAAATCCACCAAAAAAAACATTTTGGTATATTCTAACTGCAAATGTTTAAACAGAAGACTTGCTTTGTATAAATTCTGTGCTCTTACTAAAATGATAATCCTACAAAATATACTGCCATATTTTAGGTGTGCTTTCTCAGCGCTACTTTAAGGCCTTTAAATCACCCCACATTGTCTGAATGTTACTACTGAGTCACAGACTGAGGCATGTCTTTCCTTAAATCATTTTAACAGAGGTATATTTAAAATGCTTTAAGTGTACACATTCTGTGTGAAAATAAATAGAACTGAACTAAGTGTGGTAAAGCGCTTTCTCACCAGTTAAATCCACCATGTAATTTATCACTGTTCTATTAACAAACTCATATCTCAAGAAGTTATTTTTAATTTCTTTTAATTAGAGCTGGTTTGTTCCCCCATGGAAACTCTTATGATGAACAACAATTATTATAAGTCCATAATCAATCACTTGTAGCATTTGAACTTGCCAGTAACTGCAGATTGTTTTTCCCTGAATTGATCAGACAGCTGGACTAAATGATCAGTGTAGGCCTCTTCCAATGGAAATTATTCTACTCTAGTCTATAATTTCTATGATATTTTGTTTTTTCTTGTTTTCAGTTTCCTATCTGTTAATAACCAAATATCCTTAACAGGATTAAATGATTTGGAACATGATGCAGAAAAGAGATATGAAATCCACAGCATTCCTTCAAGTTCTGTGAAAATCAGCGGTGAGGACCTATCCCACATCAGTCGCTAGCCCCAATGCTTGTGTGGGAGATTAGCTTCATCATTATCTTCCAGAAAGCCTATGTGAGAGAGGAGTGCTAAGATTGCTCTGACAGTGAAAGAGCTTTTGACAGAGCTGAGCTTTGCTTGCAGCAGGATGGACAACCTGAACAGAAGACACAAAAAATATTTTGAATGAGGCATCCTCAAAATGCAAATAAAGCAGAGAGCAGCAGCTCCCCAGCGATTAAAATACTTGCAGTTTCTCAACTCTTGTAGAACTGTGCCAAAAAGATTCAGTGTAGCCTAATTGAAGGGCAATTAATTTCAAATGAGTAAATAGTCCTCTCCATATAGTCAGCTGGGTGAGTTTAGAGGGTTGTAGTTAGACAGAAACCAGCATCTGTGTTGCAGCTTTCTTTGGCTGCTCTTATAATCTAATGAATGAAATAATGTAGTCAAAGACTGTGTAAACTGTTGAGTGATGGTTTGCCAGGCATACTGTAATGGTAATTAAGGCACAAAAGGTAGTAAAAATGTGGATAATTGCATCATGTGCAATGTGTTCTCTGCAAGAGCCAGAGGAAATTTCTTCCCCTGTGAAGTGTTATTTTCTTGGATTAGAGGTCTAGTCAGATATTCTGTTTTTCTTCAAATTACCGCATTCTGGTCTCTTCAAGATTTGATGTGTCAGAGCGATGACTCTCCCTGGCAAATCATATTTTTGACATGCATTTCTGTGTTCTGATGAGCACAGAGGGTGTGATGCACTATGAAAAAGATTGCTGGCCTCTGTTCTGTAGCCTGTGCGGTGAAACATCCGTTTTCAGATATTGTAATAGGGTCAGTCACTGGCAAGTCTTGCTTTGGTTGAGGGCAAAAACACCAGAAAATTGTTTTACCTCCTGAACCATGTCTTTCCTGTGTGCGATGTTTTTGCTGTTACTGGCACTCTGGCTTACGTTGACCTTGGTAGTTTGAAGGCAAACTACAACTTTGTTCTGCTACTACAAATCCCATAGTTGATCTTGTCAGTAAAAGCTGTGTAAGTAGTTGGTTTATTATCCAGATAACACAATAAAATAATGGCTATTAGAGAGTCCAGGAGTTAAGCATTTATTGCCATGGGGCAGTAAACAGAGGAAGGTGCTTATTTCTTGCAGCTACTTCCCGAGCCTTTGTTTTACAGTGAGAAGAATATGAATATCTAACTTCTTACAATTGAGTGAAATATGATCCTACTCAGTGCTCTGCAAGGAAGAGAGATGCTTGGCTTTTCAGAATTAAGCCTATGGCTCCAGGTTACTATCTCCTTACTATTATTATTCTAAAAAGCAGTTTCATATGCAACCGAAATGTCAGAGGAAGATCGATGGCTGTACAGAGCATTTTTATCCAGACCAAATGCTGGAGCTGGTCACTAGAACTTGACCTCAGACTAAGTGTATGCTAATAGCGATATATTCATATTTCTGCTGGAGCTAAACAAAAAAATTAGTGGACACAAGCCAGAACATCACTTCTTTACAAATGAGATAATATAATTCTAAGTAAAGCTGTGTGCGAAGTGCAACAACTTTTTCTCAAACACTTCTTTTTCCCAGGCAACCTGACATTAACAGGGAGGGGCAGCTGAAACAGAGTGGGAGGGATTAGGATACTCAGTACTGTAATCCAGTCTTGCTTTACTCAGAATCAACCAGTGTGCTAGAGGGCTCCCAACCAAGTATATTGTGGCATTACATTGGTGGCAAACCTGGCAACTTTTCTTACAGTGTGGTCATTTTTACAGCAGGATTTAACTACAACTTGGAACTGCAAGTGATCAACTCAGAAGAGAAAATTATTTTAATTAGCTGTAATTGAATTTGGAAAGGATTACATCAGTGGTTTGAGATGATCACTCAGAACAGCTAATTTTTCTGCTTGCCTGACTCAGTTATTGGACTTGGCCTTTCTTTCTCTGACACTTCCTTATAATAATTGGGACTGGGATGATGGAGGATTTCCACTCTCTACCCAGGTGAGAAGCTCCATGAGGGCCTGACACAGAAAACAGTTGCTGCCTCAGGAGCCATGTTCTCATTCTTGATATGTTGTTATTTGGTGTGAAAACTGCCCGGATGGATCTGTGTGCCCCGTGGAGCTGAGAGCTGAGCATGGCGATCTCAACAGGAGCTGGAAGAGGTGGAAGCAAGTGAATTGAAAAGAATAAAGGCAAGAATAAACCAGCCTCAGATGCACTAAGTTAAACACAAAGTTTCTCTCTTTGAGACCTGCACTTATTTATCACTCTCTCAAACTGTGATACAACACAGTGGACTAGATATTACAGGTTTAGGTTTCCCTGGTGGAGCAGTTCTCAGGCCTGTATGAGAAAGTCATACTGTGGATTATCTTCCCTTGTCCTTCCTATGACTTTTCAGTGGGAACAAAAAAAAGAAAAGGCAGCTGCAGAAACTAAAAACTATTAAATGAAGTTTCTGCTAACATGCAGCTTGCTGGAGCAGAGTAGAATGGATGCTGCTCTGTTGTGTTCCCTGGAGCTTGGGCTGGATGCGGAAAGGTGGTCCTCAGTCCTTTTACAGAGCTGCAAGGAGCACAGGGTATCAGAATTCAGTCCATTGGTCTCTTTCTCCACTTGCCATCCCGCCCTGGCAGAGGGATTGTTTGTTGCCTTCCACACTGCTTTTCTTTCAGCCAAGCTGAGGATGGTTTTGTCACTGGGGTGATGTGTACATCCATTTCCTGCAAGCCCAACAGTGCTCTTCACTGTGCAGAATCTCTGAGAGGCTTTGCAGGCCACAGGGTGCTTCAGATATCTGTTCATCCCGAGTGACAGTGCAAGAGTGAGCGAGTTTGTTGTTTTTCACACTAACCGGAGTGTGAATGCATCCATGTGCAGGGGAAATGGGGGAGAATAATGAGTCACCTCAGCTGGCCTCTATGTGCCTCCTGTTCAAAATAAGCAGTCTTCATATTGCACTTGTCACTCATGGCTATGGGACAGGTACAGGGCCTGGATGGTTTTGTGTCTGGAGCAATTATCTCCCTGGGTTCTGCTCTTCTTTGGGATGTGCTTACGATGTGCTTGGGATGGCTAAGACATGCTGAATGTGGTGCGAAGACTGAGCTGTACCCTTGGAGAGGACAGGTGATCTCTGATGTAGGTGTTCATCTCCTAGTGTCCTGTGAGAGTCGTTTTAAAGCCTGTACCTGTCCTTTTGTTCATAGCATCTCTGTTCAGCCCTGTTGTCCCTGTAGAAACCTGTTGCATATTCCAACCTACCACATGTACAAAAAAGCAGCATATTAACCTATGCATTGGGAAAGGGAGACTCTGAGTGGAGATGCTGTTGTAGTGTAACCATCCTTTCACTCTGAATTTAATTTTTTTCATTCTGTCATTAGTATTGAAGGGTTTTTTTAATACTAAATAACCACTTAGGTACACTTCCATTGCTGTGCAATGATTTCACTTTTTTTGTCTCAATGGATCACATCTAATTTTCAGCACTGCACTGAAAGCAACAACTTAGATTAAAACCATTTCATCCTATCAATTATTTCTTTTGTGAGGCATAACTACCACCAGTTTTGTCGTAAACACTAAAAGTTGTTCCCTGGAACTATGAATTATTGGAATTGCATTTTTAAGGTTTCAAAACATCAGGCTTCATCACATTTGTAGCAATTTTCTTTGGTTGTAAAATTTTTCTGTTGATACTATTTATGCACAACAGTGGATGCCTTTTTCTAAGAGAGAGAAAGGCATTTGTCGATAAGGAAGATGTTTTCTGGGATTTTGATGTGTGCTGAGTCATAGTCTTATACACTTAGTGAACAAAAGTGTTGGTGAAAATCTAATTTGGTATAGGTATAAGTGACTGAAAAACTACCCAAGGCGACTGTCAGTGGAGAGCTGTAGGAGCTGGGGAGACACCGGGAAACACTGAGAGCTAGACACAGAACTCCTAATGTGTCTCACCAGTACTGAGGGAAGGAGGATTATGTCCTTTGACCTATTGATGATGCTCCTCCTAATGCAGCCCATGATGCTGGCTGCCTTCTTTCCTGCAAAGGCACATTACTGGTACATGTTGAAGTTGATGTCCTCCAGGACCTCCAAGGCATTTTCTGCAAAGTTGCTTTCTAGCTGGTCAGTCTCCAGCCCATCCTGGTACATGGAGCTGTTCTTCCCCATGTGCAGGACTTTGTATTTGCCTTGCCTGAAGTTCATGAGATTCCTCACTGACCTTTTCTGCAGCCTGTGGAGGGCCCTTGGAATGGCAGCCACCAACCACCTGGTGTATCAGTTGCTCCTCCCAGTTCTGTATTGTCTGCGGATCTGCTGAAGGTGCACACTGTCTCAACAGGCAAGTCCCTAATGAGTAGATGAAATGGTATTGACCCCAGTATCAGTCTCTTGGATTATAGCACTAGTGACAGGCCAATAGATGAATTTCATGCCACTGTTCACAAGTATTTGAGTTTGGCAGTTCAGATGGCCTGAGGTTCCTGTCATCCTGCTAGAGACTTCTTTTTACACCTATGGGGAAGTTATTTGGCCTGACTCTATGATAGTTGACATAGGCACCTAAGCTAGGGGTCTAAGTTGGGTCTGTGTGGTTGACAGAAGGATACACTAGAACTCAGGAGATGCCAGCATCTCTATATTGCTTAGAAGGAAAGAAGATGATGTTCCTATTTAAGTGTCTGATGTCATATTGTGTCAGTCTGGTCTGTTCTTTCTCTGGTTTTCCATTTTATCATCCATCCTTTTGTCATGTCCCTAACTTGAAAGGTAAGCTTTGAGGGAAACACTTTCTATTATGTCTCATGCCTACTCCAGGCCGGGGACAGACTCGCAAGAGTTTTGTGATATAAATAACAATGATTGTTTCTGCTCTTCTCTTACCTTGTCTGTCACTGGTTTGACCCCATTGACTCTAATGGGGTTATTCCTAATGTACTTCTGTAAGGGAGGAATTTGAAGATCAAAAATAAGGCATAATTCTTAAAATATCCTGCAAGTTTTCAAAAGCCCAGAGCTTGCCTGTCTGTTACCAAGGGCATGACTCTCTTGTAAAGCAAAGCACATCCTCAGGATTCAGTTATGGCAGCATTAGTAGAGGAGACTTAATGACATTTTCTTTAAGAAGTGACTCTCTTTAGCTGCCAGCAGTAAATTGTTTCCTTCCCAAGCATGACATTTCTGTTTATGAATAAGTGTTTCCTGCATATTTTGCATCTTGATTTAATGTGAGTAGAGAGGGTTACAACACATATGAATTACTTGTAGTGTTAGTTTAAAACAAAAAGGACACTTTAATTATGTTTATGTTGGAATTACAAGTGAGATGTTGATGTTTGGTCAAGCACAGTCTTCTTGATACCATGTAGACCTTCTGTAGGGCTAGTTCATAACTTCTGAGTAGATGTAGGAAGTGTAGGTGTGTAAAATGACTGACTGGATTTGCATGAAGGGACAAATCAGATATTCTCCTGTAAGAGACCCTAAGTATAGTTGCTTAAAGCGTTTTTATAAGGGGGAGAAAAATCAAATTTTTAGTATGGTTCTGTGGAAATAGGTTATAACTCAAATTTCAGTGAAATTTTACAGCTGTGAAATGTGATAAATCCCAGCGCATATTAAAAGAAAAGAACAAGGAAAAAAAATGAGTAATTCTTGCAAAGATCAGTCAGCAATTTATGATCAAATTTGGAAGATCAAATTTCAGGCTGTCCTGAAAACAGTGACAAAAAAAAAAAAAAAGAAAAAAAAATGAGTAATTCTTGCAAAGAACAGTCAGCAATTTATGATAAAATTTGGAAAAACAAATTTCAGGCTGTCCTGAAAACAGTGACAAAAAAAAAAAAAAAGAAAAAGAAAGGAGACAAAATTACCAGTACTAACTCTATTGAAGTTCACATTAGCTGGCAAGATTAACACCCCATCCGTTACAAACCTTTGCTTTGCTATTCCAGTCCTCCTGGATGGTCACTCAGTGGGTGGGTACCCATTCCTTTCTGCAGAAGGCTTTTAAGTGAGCCCGCAGCTGGTGTGCAAGTAGGGCTGATGTAGTAATGCTGCCATGACTGTGGTGGTGGGCAGTCTGTGTGTTGTGGCTCAAGCTATGTTGTCAGACACTTCCATGTATTGTAGGGAGGCTTCAGACTGTAGTGTGGAGATAAGAGAGGGAATTTTCTGTCTGACTCAAGCAAAAATACTCTGAAAGGCTTTATCAGATTGGTATCAAGGACAAATAGCCTGCATCTGTGCTCGAAAGAGACCAAAGACATCTGGACTCTGCTCTCAGCTTGAAGATAGATTTTTTTGCAACCCTTTGTGACAGCCTTTTTATCATTTGCCCCTCAAGTCTCCAAGTATAAAACAAGAATAGCTGTCCTTTTCTCATTCTCCTTGACTCTTTTCTACTTACTTTATATGCTTTTAGCACCAGACTGTTGTTCAAAGGATGCTACACCAGCTAGCATATCAAAGCCTCATCTCACTAAGACTCCTGATGCTGACATAATTAACAGAAATAATTGATATAATGAGGAATCACCACAGCCTTCCCTGGAAGTTTGATTTTGCAGGGCAGTTTGGAAAGAACCTTCAGACTGTGGCAGTACCAAAGTGTTTCCTTTTTCAGACATTTTTGTTAACTGTTTTAGTTGTCACCAATATTTTTGCTTTGTAAAAGGTTTTGTCAAACTATGTAATTTGGGGGACCAGTTGCTTGGGTGAAAAACCTTCAGTTTTCTGTTGAATGAGCATAGAAATGGGGAATCTTTGTGTTTTGCGGAAAGTGTGCTACTTACTGCACAGAAATTTCAAAGTAGCTCTAACAACACGTGTTGAAGCACTTTGTGAAGGACTAATGTTACCTCTGTACTCTTGGTGCTGATAAATGAGTACTTTTACTAAGAACTGTACTAGGCAGGCACAGAAAAAGTAATGCAAATTCCAGATAACTTCATCTTGTCAAGGAAAGTGGAATACCTGCTAAATACCTGAAGACTGTGATGTGTCTTCAATAGATGCATGTATTTTTCTCTTAGTAGCAAGAATACTTGTTGATGCAATGCTTCTTTGAATTTGATTCCTATGCTCTCCCAAGAAGATACTAATAAAAAAAAAAAGAGATTACAGAAATTGCTTATTCTGTGGGAATGAACACATTCATTGCTCTAACATTAACTTGTGGGTCCAATATAATTTCTCCTCCTTATTTCAAAATTACTCAGAAAGAAAATTTACTCCCTACCAGGAAAACAAACAAAGAAAACCAAAAAACACCTGCCCCTCCCCACACATGCACACACAGACACATGCACACACCAAACCGAAAACAAAACAATAGCAGGGAAACAGTCAGTAATTAAAAAGTCAAACCAAACTGGTTCTGTCAGTATTCCTAGGCAAGTACACTAGTACTGAAACACATGATGAGAAAGATGTGGGCTACTGAGGCCATTCTTCCAAGAGCAGCCAGCTGCAGGTACAAAATTAGCAGCTTTTGACTAGAAAACAGAAGTTAAGCTTCCTAATAGTGAAGACTTGTCACAGTCTTTAACAGCAATCTCACTGTACAGTGCTTATGGCTGGCTGGTGATTTTTAGCAATATCTCCAAAACATTTTTTTTTCTTTTGGATGGAATAGAACTGATAGACATCTGCCCAGAACAGCACAGCTTACTTACACTTTGAAGATTTGCCATCCTCCTGGCTTATGCTTCCCTGACAGGAAGGAACAAACCTTCTTCTAAGTATTTAAGTACATTTCCATGCCATATCCATGGTTGTCAGTATTTTTGGGTAATCTTGAGCCCATATCCAGATGTTCACTCAAAGTTATCCTAATAATGTGCACAAATGTAAGCCCATGTACACCTCCAGGTGATTTTTTGCAGTGCAATATTTGTGTCAGATATAGGAGCTCAGATATCTATTGTGCATTATTATTTTACTTTCCCCATGTTTCTCATCCATTTCTAGTTTTAAAAAGTAATGCTGTGCACTTACAGCTGAAAGCATATGTAAAGTCAGAGTTCATGAACTTAAACTGATACAAAAAGTAGAAAATGAAGTTAAGAATCTGGGTGATGATGATGGGGAAGTTGCTAAAGACTTGGTCCAGTGAGTACAATGAGTGACACAGATTGTTAAAAGCATTATAGCATCTGACATATGAGTAAAGGCTGAGAGAGCTGAGAGTGTTTAGGCTAGAGAAGGCACAGGGGTGCTTCTTAAATAACTGATGGGAAGGTGCGTAGAAGACAAAGCAGGTTCTTCTCAGTGCCACTGACAGGGCAAGAAGAAAAGAACATAAACACATGAGATTCCATCTGAACATAAGAAAAATGACTTTTACTGTGAGATTGAACATTAAATGAGGTTGATGAAAATTGTTCAACAGTGGTGTTGAACATTGAAACAGGTTGCTACATGAGGTTGTGGAAGTATTCAAAATGCAGCTGGACACGGTCCTGGCAACCTGCTGTCACTAACTCTCCTTAAGCAATGCAGTCGGACTAGAGATCTTTAGAAGTCACTGCCAACCTCAACAATTCTGTGATTCTGTGAGATTGCGCAGCCTCTGAAAGCCCCCATTCCCATGATTCAGCAGTGTCATGGCAAAATCAGTTTTAATTTTTCAGATGGGAATTTTCCTTGCTTCATCTTGTAACTGCTGTTTCTTTCTACTGCGCACTCTTCAGCAACCTTGGCTCTTCATCAATATTGCCTCCAAATTGATGGTTAAAAGAAATCAGTTAGAATGTCCTTAGTCTTCTCCAGGCTGAACAAGCCCTTTCAGGATCCCCTCATGCATCATGTTTTCTAGTTTGGTAGACCCCAACAACCTTCATGGCCCTCCACTGGCCTGACTAAGGTTTGTCAACATCTCGCTTTTGTAGGAGGCCCTGAATCGGACACAGTATTGCAGATGTGTCCTCAAAAGTGACACATGGAGAGGAATAATAAATTCTCACAGCCTTCCCATAGCAGCCAGTATTTTACCTGAACATGGTTTTGCTGTCAGTATACTTGTCAAATCTTAGCCAATAGTCTAAGATGCAGACACAAAGGTGGAATTAAACTCTACCTACATCACAAAAGGTCCAGTTCCTCCTTAATCTCTTTGGCATCTTTCAGAATGTGTAGTGTTTAACTAGCCCATGTGTCCATGCAAAAGGAAAATCTTGCCACTGTCCTTTGACAGCTGCTAAAAGTCTGATATATTAAGAAAACCTGAGAATGGTATCTGCATGAGAAACCAAAGGAGACTAGCAGATAGAGAGAAATTGCCTCAAGTTACAATTCAAGGTCACTTGTAAAACATCTGGAGGAGAAGAAAGGGGAATTTATTTAGCTATTATTATTACTTTTATTATTTATCTGACTGTGTCACTGTTGTAATTTATACCCTGCATGCCTGAACCACTTATTTTTTAACTGCAGCTCACAGTTGTTCATACAACCTGCTTTGCCGCTCAGTTTCCTGGGTGAAGCTTTCTTGACCTGCTGAAAAAGGAGGGATTATATGTGAAAGAGAGAGAGGAAAGACCTGCAGAAGGGAGATAACTATATTTGAGAAAGCAAAGCTTGCCAGACAAAGAAAGCTCTTTATACCAGTTCTGGTATTTCAGGAGGGAAAATGTTTGGAAACAGTTCAGATTTTTTCAGCTGGAAATAATAGCTTCTGAACTCTTGCAGGAGTGAGTTAGCAGGCACAGGCTTTCTTCAGCTACTTGCTACGAAGTGCATTGACTAAACACAGAGTCTGTTGAGTGATGAGCACCAGCCTGAAGAGAAATCAGGATGATAAATGCCAGCAGATCATGGTACACTTTCATTAGCTAGAGTGGATTTTTGTGACTTCCTGCCATCTAGGACTGCTCTGTAACTCAGGGGCTTTATCTGGTACATGTGGTACATGGCTTGCTGGCTCCATCACTCAGACAGAGAAGTTAGTTATCCTCATCCAGAGCTGGAAATGAAGAATGAAATTAATTTTGTGGTTTTCCTCCTGAAATCACAGCAATGAGGAGAAAGTCCGCTATTTCAAAATAGTGGCATTCAATATTGCATTACTTACCATATGCAATGATAATGGGGACTGCATGCCCATTTGCTTAAAGCAAAAGAATGTATGAAATTACAAGCATAAGCAGTTATTTCCCCCCCACACCTACTGACTCAACTTCCTAAAACTCATTTCAGGATCTGCTACCTCCATACATCAGTTTTAGACTTAGAGCTTGTGAGAGAAAGATCAAAGATACATGTCTAAAGACCTTAACTTCCAAGTCACTTGAGTATTCTAGAGTTTTCACCTCTTAGTGCTTCAAGACTGAAAAGTTCCAGTCTCAAACATCCCCAGATTCCAAAGGGATTTTATTCCTGCTGACTGCTAACATGAAAACAGGCTCCTATGGATTTGGCTGAATTCATTTTTCATTAACTCTAGATCATGCCAGAGCCATCTATGTGCTTAGTGTTGCAGGAGCTCATTTTTATCACAGTTTAATTATTCAGAAATTGTCCCTGAAAGTAAGGCTAACTGATTAGGTGTGTGTTCATATACTTATCCATTAGAAAGATATATTAGAAAAAATGTTATGGTGTTCTCAAAAGTCTAAATTATATAAAGCTAGCAAATTCTGCAGTGTTTAATGTAGAAATAATAAAAGATTAAGAAACACTTAGAATAAACGTACTATATTGCAGGGATACATGAATATGAAATATAGCAGATCCAATCTTCAGCTGACAAGTCTAGCTCTGTTGGGTTTTGGGGAACTGCATTCACTTCCATCAGCTAGGAAGCAAATCAGGTTTGACGTAGGCTGGCATACAGTTTTCATAGCCAGTATGTGTATGAGAGGCAACACTTGTTAATGGTTAAAGCAGTAGACTCAATCCTACAGTCATCCATTCTGTTCATGGCTCTGCCAACAGCTAGATACGGGATCCTGCACAAAGCAATTGTGCTGTAGTTTCTTATCTATGTAAATCAAAAGATGATGCTGTTTGTGTGAGAGGTATCTTTGAGCTCTTCTGATAAAAAGACAGCATATAAAACTAAATGACATTATAATCTATTTCTCATATCATGTGTACTACAAAACTTCACGTTGCTTTTCATAAATATTATATGTGTACCATAACACTTGCTTTGATTCTAAAATATATAGTAAAGATGGTGAAAGACTCAACAGTTTTAGGGACTAGAACTCTTGCAATTAAAAATGCTCCAAGAAATTAAACATCTCTGACTTCATCAGGCTCTCTTGTCACATCAGACTGCCTGTATTTCTTGCAGTTCTGTGTTTCCTGACAGTGCAAAACTGAGATGCTATTTAAAAGATCAAATGAGGGTTTGATTTTGTGTTTGCTTGGTTTCTTTTGTTTGTCCATAGAGCCTGTAGCTGCTTACAATGGCATTTCTAAATGCACTTCAGCAAAATAATCCTGAAAACAGTATGTTCCCTGCACTGATTTAAAGTCAACCTCAGGTAATCCTAAACCTGTTAGCAGAATCTGCAAAACATGGCCCTTTTGTGACTGAGCCCCATTTTTTTTTTCTTTATAGAAGCTTCAAGTTAGCTGCCAAGAGTAACTTCAGTTCCCATTTATCAAAGGTGAAATAGCAACCCTCTGCCCTTGGCTATTTGGCTCTTCAGCAGTGCATGGAATACAGCCAAATGTAAGAAATGGAAAGACTTGAGCCAGGAAATAAATAAAATAGACCCTGCCATTGCTACAGGGGGAATGGCTGGGGGAAGAGATGCTCAACTATCCCAAATATGCATGATGCAACAGCACTGTCAATGACAGCATTCAAGCTGCCTGGGAAGTATTTTGAACTAGGATGTCTGTCTGGAGTAGCAAGGTTTGTGGGAGTGGAAAGTGGTCATCAACTTTGAAGGACAGCCATGAACTGTCCCCTGTGCCAACAGTATCATGTTGTCATCAATGGGATATGTGCTATTTTTGAATTGACAGCTACTCTGATATTAACCAGCTGTCAGAAGGGAATGAAATTTGCTGTCAGCTGCTGGGAGGATTTTGCCTGTGGTTGGTGGTGGCTGATCTGAAAATTACAGCCGGCAGGAGGAAGCTGTGGACTCTGGGAATGGGTGGAAACAGTGCTGGGAGGAGGGTGTTAATGTTGGTACTGAAATATGCTCAAAGTGAAACGAGCTCAAATTCCAGCTGGGTCTGGCATGAGGTGGGAAGATGGCTCTGTCCATGGTGTTGATACATATCGCTTGTTAAGCAGAAGGTTTATGCCATTATGGAAAGAAACAGTGACATGAAAAGTGCCCTGCTGATGGGAAAGGACAGATCAAAGCTCAACAGATGCCCTTTTTTGTTTTTGTTAGACAGTGGTATTTAATGCTGACACAGTGTCAACTGCCAGTCTTGTGGCATGACTTCCTGTCCTCATGTTATTCCTCTCTTTTCTATTCCTCTATTTCATCTGAACTTGTTCTTGCAGTGTACCTGCATTTTTAATAGCCTACTTCTAATTCTTTTACTCTGTATAATTCTCTTATATTGCCATTATTCCACATCATTGTGGCCCTTTGTAGAGCTGTTTTTAGTGTACTAGCATATTGTAACAATGAGTAATTATAGGATCATGATACAATCACAGAAAAGCTTGTGTTGGAGGGGATCTTAGACATCACCTATTTCCAACCCCAGTGCTATGGGCAGGGACAGCTTCCACTAGATCAGGTTGCTCCAAGCCCCGTCCAACCTGGCCTTGAACACTGCCAGGGATGGGGCAGCCACAGCTTCTCTGGGCAACCTGTGCCAGGGCCTCACCACCCTCACAGTGTGAGGAACTTCTTCATAATATGTAATCTAAATCTTTCCTCTTTGAGTTTAAAGGCTTCCCCCTTGTCCTACCCTTAATTCACCTTGTCAAAAGCCCCTCTCCAGCTTTCTTGTCAGCCCCTCTAGATACTGGAAGCTGCCCTAGGATCTCCCCAGGTTATGACAGTGTATGACATCCTTAAAGTAGTGACCATGAAATAGTAGAATTCAGGACCCTAAGAGCAGAACAATACAAACCTTGGATTTAAGAAGACCAGAATTCAGGTTTAGTGGTGTAACTCTGTGTTTGACTGTCTGTAGAACTGGACCTTATCCAGAGACCTGAAACTTTTTCTGTCAAAAACAAACAAAAAAAAAAGCAAACCACAAAACAAAACAAACAAAAACCACCAAAAAAAAAAACCAAACCAACCATCACCAGCAAAACAATACAGAGAAAGGAGCCCACCAATACTTTTAACTTCCCAAGAAGTGTTTCTGCTCTCATGAGAGTGTGAAAGTCTTGAGTTGCGAGCAGAGCTCCCTAAAGCTGTGAGACAAAACTGTTCACAGTGGAAGAAGCAGGCTAACTCATCCATAAATTCAAGCGCTAAGCTTCAGATATTTCTTGAAATCTCCTTCGTGATTATGAGTTCACACATTTGTGCTTACTTGAGCTTGCAACTTCAGTGTGAAGTGAATAGCTGTGGGGATTAATGCAGAGCTAAGCAGAGACATTTATAGATGAAAGATTGATTCCAAATTCACTTCCTGAAGTCATAATCTTAGAGTACAGTATTTTGGTCACTGTAGCAATGAGCAGGCTATATAGTTATCTATATTATCTATAATTATATAGATAGCTAAACAAAGTTAGATTTGTGTTAAGGTGCTTTTAAGTGGCTGAGGAGCCAAAAGCATCCAACCTCACCAGTTTCACTGGTGTAGCTAAATCTTATGGATCCCCTGTATTTTGGAGCCTTACATTGTGTTTTTGCAAGTGGATTATGCCAAACAATTGAAAATATTTAGGCATTTCATCTTTTCTGGGTTTAATGGGATGTCGCATAGCATTTTTGAGAACTCAGCAAGGAATTTATTTTAGATGTTTAAGTATCAGATAATCCACTTAACTACATATCAGTTTATAGGATTTCCAGTCCTGGGTAGAATAATGAAAAAGCTGATATGGGATTGGATTAGTGAAGACACAGATGATAGCAATGCAATTATAATGTTTGTCATCATGGCTTTATTGAACATAGCTTTGGTTGGACACTTGATCAAAGGAAATTGGAAAGCTTTGTGCATAAATATACCAAAGCATCTGTCAAACGCTTTTAATTAGTACTGAGCAATATTTTGGACAATAATGAGGAATAGATCATATGAGTAGATATCCTTGTTTGTAGAAAACTTTCAAGTGATTAAGAACAAGCGAAACAGCATTCCTGTATCTAATGAAACAACTTTTAGAGATGCTTTACTGGCATTTTACAAGATTGGCACTGAGCCCAGCACTAGTCAACAGTGTCATTAATGATCCAAAAGTAAATATGCAATCACAGCTGATAAAATTTGTGGGTGTCAAAATGATGAAGTACCTATAAATAATAATGAAGACAAGATATTTAGAGAGGGCAATTTTGACTGCTTATCAGCTAGGTCTGTGCAAATGGTCTTTTTATTACAGACAAATGCAATCTGCTGCCTCTAGGAATGCAGGTAACTATTGAAGAATAGATGGTAGTGTTTTGAAAACATTGACTCTGAAGATAATCTTGTGTGTATAAGTCTGAACAGTTCACTCTGAGCTGGTAGTCACAGACTGGGAGTTATGTGTGTGTTTTGGGGGTGTGTGTGTGTCTGATCAGCCTTTTAGGTGCACTGGAAGAAGAGCAGTCATTTAAAAAGAACTAGGAGCATTGAGCAGTCCCACACTGGTATCTTTTGGTGTCAAGATATGTATAAACTAATCAGGGAGAAGAAGCAACACATAAAATGATTAGAGGGCTGAGGAAAACACTTTTGATAAATGATTTAATGATCTCAGTATCTTCATTTTGTCTGAAAGATGATTGAGATGTGACCTGATTGAACCTCAGAAGTAAACTCTCCACAAAAAATTGCAAAGTATTTAAGAGGTTGTTTAAACTAACAGCAACATAGCAAGAACCAGTGTTGGATGTCAAAGGATACTTGGGCAACAAGACCCCTGTTTTTAACAGAAGTAATTATCATTGCAGCCAAGGAGATGAGGGACTGAACTCTTGATGTCCCCAAACAAGCTCCAGATAATCTGTGTAAGAAATGCTGTTACTGGTACTTGCTGGGCTTTGACCCAGGGTTGCACCGCTCAGAGGTGATGGGTGACAGATCATTTTATGGTGTTCTCACTTACAAAATCTTTGCACTTCAAGCCTTACTTTAAGTCCTAGCCCAGGATTCTAAGGCAACATGGGTGTTTTAGGCAATGTCACCACTGCTGTAGATGTAGCCACATAGAGCCGCCACATAGTTCATTAAAATTGTTTCTAGGACTGCAGTAACAGTCATATAATCACGTTTCATCCTGTGATAGCCTAAACCAGCTTCCAGACATAGATGGGGAACACCATGTGCACCTGACCACACAGAGCAAGCCGGACCTGGGACCCCACTTGCCAAGATAAACCACCTTGGCTCCATTGTGCCTGCATGCACGCTCTGCAGAGATGGTTTTGAGAGGTACACTGTGGACCTAAATTTTAAACACCTTTCTTCTGTACATGTCCAGTCCAGGGGACTCTTATCAACTTGATGCTTATATGCTGCTTGATGTCTCCCTCCAAGCAGAGAGGCTTTCAGACTGTATTTCATTTTATGTATGTGTGTAAAAGTATTCTTTTTATAGCTGAGGCTGCTCAGCTTCTCAGCAGTGTGAGTTCTATTCTTCTATTTCATTACTCTTTCTCTAGAGCTCAGATATAAAGCCTTCCTGTTAGTTGCTCTTAATGTAGTTGCAATCTGTTGCACTGCATTAACTTGTGAATACATTGTCTAGCAGACTCATTTTTATGCTAAAAGAAGACAGGAAGGAGCAGGGAAAAGAGGGGAGAAAACACTTGTAATAGAAGCAGCAATATGGGAACATGTCAGAAATAAGAATAAGCAATCTTTAGTGCTGCAGCACCCTGTCTTTTACCTAACCTCTGACAACTGTGACTCAGGTCAGAGTCTTTGCAGTGACTCCAGTGGCCTTTGGATAAGACTTTTGTACTAAGGTTGGGTCCTAAACTCCTGTAGGCAAATCATGTATTCCATTCCCTTCCCAGTCACTACCTAAGGGCTGCAGATATAAGAAGGGATGTCTTGTTCACCTACCATTACCACATTGTTTGTTTTAATTAATATGCCAGTAAAGTGGCAACACTATAGTAAGTCACTAGGTATACATTAATCTTGCACAAATAATTGCACTTCACCTGAACAAACTGTTCTTGTCCAACCCCCCTGGCTTATGACAGGGGGGTTGGAACTAGATGATCTTAAGGTCTCTTCCAACCCTAACTATTCTATGATTCTATGGTTTTATTCTTCTGGCATTCTCCTGTCAGGGTGCTGGTGGTGGTGGACTGAACCATCAAGCACTGTGGGAAAAGAGGCAGCAGGCAGAAATTATTATGGGCACAACCAAAGAAGAGGAAAAGGAATGGATGTGAGGGTCAACAGCTCAAATATGGGTTTTGAGAGGATTGCAGGAGGACAGTAAGCAGGGTATCCTTGATGATGCCTGTCACTCCCTAGAGGCATCTAGGGAGACAGCTGTTGCCACCCACAGGTGCTGAGCATGGATACCTGGGAGGTTAGAGTATAGAAACGGGCTATCATCACTTCCATGTTCTCCATCAGCTTTCCTCCTTTTGATGCTTAGAGGACAAATTTGGCCACAGTTGTGATACGATGCCAAAGCCTTGGTGGGGCCTTGGATGGAGAGAAGGTAAATGGAGGTGGCAGGGGAGCATTACAGCCAGGATCAGGGGATTAAGGAGGAGCCAGAGAGAGGAACTGCAACTGGAAGCATTCAAGATTGCAGCCTGGAGCAGAAACACTCAAGAGTTTCAGTTACAAGTCAAACTTTCTGTCACAGGCGCCTTCGAGTGTGAAGGTAAGAGGACAGTAAAAGTTCAGAAAAGGCCAAATAATTCCCTCCATCCTGCAAGGAGATTCTGGGGCATGTGTTTACAGCTTAAAAAGAGGACGGAGGAAATGGAAAAAGCTTTGAGCTATTTTGGTGAATCAGGCTCAAGGGCAGTTTTTGAGTCTCAAATGCAAAGACTTCAAAGAGGAGCATTTAGAGGGTGCACATTAAGCACAGCTTTGGCCCCAAGGTCTTTGCAGTATGTTCCAGCAGCTTTATTGACTCTATAGACTCACAGGCAAGGCTCTATATTGTTATAAGCCAACACATGGCAGACTTTTATGTGCACCTTGTTGGGAAGAGGCCAATTCTAGAACAGATCCAAAATAACTAATCTCATCTGAAAAAAACTTGGAACTCATCACTCTTATTTTTATTGGTTTCCTGAAATACCGGGCTCTTCAGAAGAGAAACAAATGGGCAAAGATGCCCCGTCACTACAAGCTCTCATTTTAATGTTAAATCTAATGCAGGTTTGGGTAGTAAGTAGAGTAGACAGCTTGGAGTTTACAAAAGACAATTACAGAGGAACCTAACATCTGTATGCTGTTGCTGCTATATCATTTTATCCGTTTAACTACCTGACTTGTGTTTATTTTAATTTATGGTAAGCCAAAAACTACAGGATTTTACATTGAAGGCTTAAAGGTCAGAAAGCTACTAGCAAACAAAGCTAATTTATACACTATAAATATGACCTTGACATGGGAGCTCTAAAACAGGATGCAGTTTAGCCTTTAGGCACTTAATTTTCTCCAGAAATCTTTCTGAAGCTGGAATGCTTATAAAGGTATTATGAAGGTTCACGACCTTTCCTGAGAAATCTGCATCCAATCTGAAGCAAACCTGGGACTGTTCAGTAAGTTTGAAAGAAACAGGAATTAAGCTCAACATGAAGCTCATTATTCTTACTCACACTGCTTTTTGGAAGCCTGTCTTCAAAGGAAATTATAGTAAATATTTTTTTGTGCTAATAATCAAAGAAAGTGGCAACACCAAAACCAGATGTGTATAACTATAACTTATATGTTCCAGGCTTTCTGCTTTTAACTTTGAAGTCCAGTGAAATTTGAATATTTTAGATTTTTAATTATTAATCCACTATAGCAACATATGTTTAACAGTTCAAGAAAATTCTGGACAGTACATAGGGGTGGCAACTATTTCCAGATGGAAATAGCTCCTGCTGGTTACGCTACTGGTGATTGCTGGGTTACACTGAGCTTCTTGACCCCCAGCACCCCTAAGGTTTTCTCCTGATGTTAAGATAATAGCCCACATAGCTGTTGCTGTGACATCTGTCAAGGGCCCTTTTGCTACTCCCCTCTTTCCTGTTATCATCAAGGACAGGTGCCTGAGTGCCATGGTTAGGTCTGGTTTTGGGGATGAGGCACAGGGGAAGAATCTGTCCCTGGAGCAACCTGGTTTTATAGTTCTTGTCTCACCCATAGCACATTTCCCACCTTGGAGAGATCCCTGGGTCATTTCTGTACAGCTTGTCAAATAAGGCAGTGGTTCTGCAGGAGGGACTTAAGCACCCAGGTCTCACTAACTACTGTGAGGAGTGAATACCCTTACAGCTATGGCCAGGAGTGCATTTCAGTTCCCTTCCTAACTCAGTTATGGACTCCCTGTAGTGAACACTGAAGGACAGAGCTAGAAAATGGTTCAGATGTCTACCAAGGATTTGGACAGATACTGCTGTGCCATGCCATTAGATACTATTTAGTCATCTAATGCCACTTGATAAGCCTTAGATACTCATTACTTTCCTTCTTGGTTCACAGACCTGCTAGGTAGATCTGTTCTATTCTGGAGGCTGGGAGAGATGTACTAGAGCATGCCAAATGGTGCAGGACACCTATACTGGGGGAAAAGAGTTAAGGCCCTCATGCCAGTATTGGCTTTAGCCCCGCACCCTATTGTGGAAGCTGCCTTTTAACCGTGGCAGCTCTGCCTCTCTGGATGCCATCAGTCCTGCTCTTGCATGTGCAAAGAACTGAACCTGAAATGAGTAGATATGTGCCAAGGTGTAGTTAACACTTATCAGATTGTGCCTCATGCAACACATAGGTGGGGAAAAAAATATGCATGCATTTTTTTGTAACACTGATTGAAATCTTGACCTAGGAAGAAAATTAGGAAAATTGAGAATGTGGACTCTTGGTATAATTGGACAAATCTCACCCCTTCTTTGTATTGAACACAGAACTAGGGTGAGATACCTAACTCATCTACCTCACTTCTCCCCTGCTGCCAGTGATGCAGAATTGTTGCCTGTCTCAAAAGCCCAGTAGATGTTAGAGAAATAGTTGCACAGTTCAGCTGTTCAGCGTATTTCCTTCTGCTTGGAGACCAAACCAAATCTGAGTGCCAGATGTGTACTACTTGATTCTAAAGGTGAGGCTCAATCTGAGATCTGGACCTCTGACTGTCTGAGCTGGTTTTGTGGTTAAGGGGAATCATGTCAGTGCAGTCCATGAGGCCTAGAGAGCAGTTTGGCTGAGCAGATTTAAAGATCTCATTTGGGGTGAGTTGAGGTTTCAGTGAGTGTAATTCCATCAGAGTCAGTACACCCAGAGCCCAAATATGAGTTAGTGCAACCTGATTTGCTCTGTAAGATATTTAGAAGTGAAGTGGTGATAAAGGAGAAGTAGATCAAATACTTCTGTTTAATTTAGATGCCTGAAATCCCCTTAAGTTGTGGTTTAAAAGTACTGAATAAGGAAGGACCACCTGAAAATCAGTAATGCCTTTCTACATTTCAACATATGGTACACTGAAGTCTGAACTCCCTTGAGTGCTTCTGGGCCAGCTCTCATGTAAGTGGTTATTTATATGGCATCACCTGCTACTTAAAGGGGAAGAAGAGGACATGAGTGAGGCAGCTCTGTGCTTGTTTGGGTGAAAACATAAGCCTCTAAACAGCAACAGTGAGCTGAATTGCATGCAGCTTTCAGGTTGAGTTTTTGCACATCTCAGTACTGCCACTCCCAAATTCCCTGAACTCTCTCGCTGCACACGAAAATTGATGCTCCACTCTTTCTTAGCACCTGTAAGCCAAAAATCTGCAAAAGCACCTGATGTAGAAAGGAGCTAAACAATGCCCTATGACATTCTTTACAGTGCTGTTTAATGATTATCTGTTATAATGCTATTTTTTCCTTAGACTGTGGTTGTGATAAGGTTCTGTGACATTTTGTTTGTGTTCTAAAAGCTGTTTCTCCCTCAGATACTTTTTGCACTGTTGAATTAGTTTCTTGCCATTTCAGCAGCAATTATGTTATTGTGGTGATGTTATTGGAATGTAATAACTTGTAAATTGAGGTAGAACTGGGAGAGCTGAAGTCTTGGAAGTGCAGCGCTAAAATCTGTATATCTCTCCTTGATCAACAGCTTCCCAAGACAGAGATGCATGTTTTACTGTTTTACATTGCAAGAGCTTTCCCTGTAACTTTTACTCACTGCATATTTTCATGTGGTATTAAAAAATTTATAGTGTCCCAATATATGATAATGGCAGCATATTATCACATAGGCTGGTTTCCATTTGTCATTGACAGGTCACATTATAAGGAAGGTAAGGCAAAATATAGTCATTCATATACTCAGAGTTTTTAGTAAACTGAAACTCTGTAGGAGAGAAGGCCAGAAGGAAATCTGTTGTCCTTGAAAAGAAAGACTGGAAGTTTTTCAAGTGTGGATGCATTGCTAATGTGAGAGAGAGACTAATATGCCATGAGCTGGTATTTGTATTGATCCCAGGATCTTTTACATCTGTCAGATGTTAAGGAACTTCAGTGTAACACACCTTCAGGACAGAGGGTATTTCAGGAAGGAATAAGAAATCTCTACTTGAGCTGGAACAATTCACAACAAACACCCTGTTTTTTATAGCACTCTTCATTTTCAAACGAGGAATGTGATGCTGGTGTGCCCTGCCAAATAAAGAAATGCAAAGTAATACCTAAGAGAAAGCCTTCTGAAATTTAAATCACCAATTTATATGCACCCTAACTGTTTACAGACCCACATGTCAAGAGGTGATTAGTGTGCCTGCTCTTCTGAAGGTGGCTTGTTACCCAATAATATGCATGTCCTAAACCTGAGATAATATTGGTTAAGTTAAACATGTTGATTCAATGGAAGCTGGTATCCAGCAGAAATCAATCTATTTAATGAAGCACTTCAAAAATAAATGAACAGCTTTCCTTTGACTCTCATATTGACATTTCCTGCTTAATTATAACAAAATCAAAACAATAATATTCAACTTTGTCAGAGTGAAATATTTGGCAACAGTGCAGCTTGAAAAGAAATTTGGAAATGTTTTTCTTAGGATGAAAATTCTAATTTCCAGCAACCTCATTCATACTTTTTAATGTTAACTGGAATGGAAATTAGAATGATGCGACAAGTGCTACATACAAACCCTCTGTTTACCTGGTGAATATGAATGTATTTGAATGCCATAATAGAGTTTAGCTTTATTAGTCTCTCTGTAGAGAATATGATAAATGCTGAAGTCTAGCCAAATTCTGTTAGTACTTATAGGCTTATCTATGTTTAGGCTGATCAGTACCTTAAATGTGTTAGAGAAATGCATAGAATTAGAGGTTTTAACCTAATTTGGTGTATTCCACAAGGGCTACACTATACACATTTCAGATCAGGGAAAGATTTAAGAATTTATTAGAGTGTCAATTAGAGATAGTTTTGCAATGTCTATTTCCATCATTTTGGACCAGAATATTGTGAGATTTGCACAACTTTCAATCTCATTTCAATCAGTCAGTGTTAATTCAGCTCTGAGTGAAATTTCACAATCTGCTTCAGGGCCCAGATGCTCCCCTCTTCCTTTGGCACTGTAAATTTCTTCTATTGCTTAAAATACTATGTTCCCACAGATACTTGCAGCTTGCTAAAAGTTTGTAGAAATTCAAATATCCCAGAATGCTTAGATAGTCCTTAAATAATCCCCATTTAACTAAAAGAGCTGATTCCCAAGAGCTCCAGGGGACTCTCGGGCAGTATTTAGTTGCCTGAACACAGGCATCTGGTGCCTCTACCCTACATGGGTATCTGTGGGTGGCTACCAGAGATGATAGAGGATTTATGAGAAGCAGCAGAGGCTCTAGAGGCTGGGCAGAATACTCCCCCAGTGCCTGAGATTACAATAGGAGCTAAAATGTTTAGGCAGCTGAATTAGGAGTTGAATAGGGCTGTACATTTCAGTTCTTGCCACATTTGTTGGTTAAAAATGTTTTAGAAAAGGTTTTTTCCCTCCCATCTCATCTCTTCTTGAAACTTATTCATGCAGTAATCAGGCAGAGCTTGTGCAGGGAAATTTTACTTTATGCATCCTGTAACAGTATGATTTATTTTTGTAGCCTGTAACTGGATCTGGCTGGGAACAAAGATGTTTAAGAGCAAGTTTACACTGAAGTTGGGGGGGGGGTGG
>NDXB01000479.1:0-27145 GCA_002631895.1 Agapornis roseicollis | reverse complement strand
ATTTTTTATGGTAATTTTTTCCTGTATTTGGGGGGGGGGGTTTGGTCTGGGGTATTTTGTTTTTTTTTTTTTAATCTTTGGGGTTGCTTTCCTTAAATTATAATTAGGATTAAACCAAACCACAGAATGAAGGTATATCTTGGTTAAAGCTTGACCAAATCTGTTTTTCACTCGTAACTGTGTGACTCATCTCTAATTCTCTTGAAATTAAGAGCAATTGAGATGGTATATCTGCCACCTTTTCTAGCTCACCCAGCTAGTTTGTCTTATTTCCTTTATTTGTTGAGATAGCCAATTAGAGGTAGAAAAACTCTTCCAGTGAGTGATTAATTCCTCCCCTTCCCATTTTAGCATCAACTGAATTGCTCTCTGGAGACAGATGTCTCTTTTCATTGCCTGGGAAACTCATTTGGGCCAGAGTCTAAACCTAGGGTACAGACATGTCCTCTAAGTGACTTGACCAGGGTTTCTCAGGGGGTCAGTGGCAGAGGAAGGTGTGAAACTTGTTTCTCCTACAGTCCAGTGCACATCACCCTCCACTCTGCTTGAAAGCAGCCTAAGTTGTATGTACAGCATGAACAAGCCTCTTAGAAATTTTTCCATGGCAATTCTTATCTTGAGAGTGAAAACTGGAGAGGAGGGTTGGGTTGGTTTCTTTTTAAATATGTGTAGCTTGCGAAGATCATAAAATGGAAATAAGTTAGTGGCAAAACACTGGGGGAGGCTGAATTCAATTCAGGAAATGCAATCTGATTGTATGTAATATCAACATCTGGGAAAAAGATAACTTATCAGATCCAAGGCAATTTAAATTCATTAAAAATGCACATGCACTTTCCAAAGCACACTATCATGGGAAAATTAACAAATACGAAAACAAACTCATCAGGACTATTGCTATAATTGGATAAAGAATCCTATTGCTAATCTGAAACACATAACTAATTCAGAAAGCACACATCAAAGTCAGTCACTGCAGATAATGTGATTAACACATATGTGCATTCAGACTCATTACTGTGCTGATTCTTTCAGTTTAAACACACTGAGTTATCACCTCATTCCTCAAAGGTAACATTCACACCATCTTTAATTAAGCAGGAGTCAACACTAAGGTGATTCATCAAAGTTATAAGGCAGGAAAAGTGATTATTTTTATTACTTGCTCCAGTTTTCCCAGGCTGGCCCTACAGCTCAGCTGAGCTCAAAGGGGTAGATCTTTTGGATACTGGGACCAGTGATGTCCCTTTTCACTCATAAAACTGAAGGGTCAATTTCCAAAGTGATTTACATGCCTGGGACTGTTGCAACTTGCGCAGGCAGGCTTGATAACTCCATCCTGGTGAAACTGGTGGCAGTGTCATGAAGGGTTATGTTTGAAAACTCTGCCCAGCTGCTGTCTGTATCACCCACACGTTTTACCTCAACTGGAAGGATCAGCCCCTGGTTTGGGTCCAGGTACTCATGCCTTTGCTTCTAACAATTCTCAGAACCATCCCAGGTTTAGAACATGCAGGAAATGGGCCAAAATCCCTTCCAGAGAAAGAGTGTTTGGGTCTTTATCCCACCATATCTTACAGTAGGACAAGCTAAGCTGTGTGGCCATGTCTGGTTCGGGACTTCCATGCCTCTGGTTGCAACTGCGTCATTGTGCAGTTAAGACACATCACTCCATAGGAGCAATCTGAATTCCTTTAGCCATACCTCTGCTGTGGGAAACCAACTCCTAACACCCAGTGGTTTAAAACTGATCAGCGCACTGCCCTTTCTTCCTCAGTGACTAGGTTTGGGAATCATACTGAGAAATCATTCATCAGAGAAAGTCCATGAACTAGTCTTAAAGTTGCTTGAGATGTATCCCTGAACTTTCATACATGCCTGGTGGGATTTTTCAGAATGGCCTTTCTCTGACTTGAAGTTCTGAAGTGGCTTTTCACAGCCTGTAACCAAGACCTGAATCATGTCCAGTCGAAATTCCCACCAACTGCAAGCAAGCAAGACCTAATTGCACTTCATGTACCATTTAGATATAGAGTTCTGTCCATATAAGAAACAGCAAAAATTCCTAAAAAGAACTTGTTAAGTTCAAACCTTTAGCTGCTGGAAATTAGCACAGCTTGATTATTACCTACATGTTTTGAGTGTCAGATACCAGCTGAAAACCCGACACTGTACCTGAAAGCTCCCTGTTCTGCTTTTTCTGGAGTATTAGCTGAGTTTGAGTGTCAAGCTGAGTAAAATCAGCTAATGAGAGGATCTCTCTCTAGAGGGGGCTATGCTTTTCTGTTGAAAGAAATATGTTCCTGTGCACGTCTCACAAGGCAGTTTGGGGATAACCATCCTTATTGCTTCCTGATGTCTGGGTGAAATGGGTTCACCTGCCTTAGGGCAGACAGCTTGCTAAACCACTCACTCATGCGTTTGCAAATGCTTCAGATGGAGGGACAGCAATAAAATGCAGCCAGAAGCATTTGGTGAGAAGGAAATGAGTATCACATGAATTGGGATACCTGGACAGATGTCTTTCCCCAGTGAGGCGATGTTACAATCCAGCCAATGGTTCCCAGGGGAATTATTATTTTTTTTTATATTCAGAATATGCTGAATGAAAAGTAACAGAAGACCTGTTTGTATCCACAGCCCTCATGATATGTTCCTATTAACCTTATTTTTTTATGATCGTGAATCAATGTATGTAGAATGTCCAGAAACTGTCCACTGTCAGTATCTGTAGCTCAAAACTGCCTTGTCTCATATATATTTCAAATCTGAATATGGCTGCAACATCTATTGAATCAAGGTACAATTCTGTCTTAATTTCCCAGCTCATCTTATCAATTTCAATTTCATTACACAGGTCAGTAAATCATTGGATGCAAAAATGCTAACACATGCAACCATAATAGTTTTCAAGTATAAACTCATAGGAGACAGCTAAAACAACAATATAACTGGTCTATCCACCTGAAGTTGCTCCACCAATCTTGCAATGACCTTGCAATCCATTTTTAACTTACCTCTGCTCTGGGCTTGCATTCTGCATAGTTCTTCACCTACTTTTACATTGTATTTGAAAAGAAATTAAGTGTTGCATGGGAATAAAACCAGGCTTCTTGTAACCGTATTCCCTGTTGATTGGGAAATGCTGGAGCAATATACAAGTGAAGGTATCTGAAAGGAGTGAAATGTCACCTATAGTGATCATCACAATTAATGTACTACTGGGACCGTGAGAATTAGGAAGTACCATGCAGCAACACAGCACTGTTATCCAAATGGCTTCTGGTTTAATTTCACAAGTGTTTCCTCTTTGTCACTTCAGTGAGGTAGCTCAGAGACTTGGGAAGAGATTACATAATTATTCCCTATCCCTTCTTTCTCACTCCCACTCCTTCTGCCAGTAATGCAAATTCAGAGTGGGCCAGAAGAGAACAACTGGAGTTATCAAATTTTATATTTTTTTAATTTTTAATGTATTCCTAGTTTTGGCCATCCAAGACTCTTACTGTATCATAAAAATATGTTTGATTACTTTTCTGCTCAAGGGTTGATTTAGCATTTTTTTTAATTGTATAAGGCTGTTGTTTCTATGCGTTTGTAATTTTTGCGATCAAATATTGCAGATCATGAGGCCTGCTGACACTGTGGCTTGGCAGTGATTGCAATTTTGTTGAAATGTCTTCACATCCTTTAGGTTTTTCCAGATTACTTCAGTCACCTTTTGTTTGCATGCTTTCTGTCTGGAAAGAGAAGACATGGGTGACCATAAAGTTGCTAAGTTCAGTTATCCAATTCTGTGCCTCTTCTGCAGAAGTAATTATTTCCTTTTTTAACTACAAGGTATTTTTATTATGCTGTGTTTTACATCCCCAAAGTCTGGCTTGTATTTTCGAGCTGCCACACTGCTGCCTTGAGAAGGGAACAAAAATTAACAAGCCGACCTTTGTTTGTGGTTGCACGAATTTCTTCTGTCCTCTACTAGACATCTTCATTCTGACCTCAACTGTCTCCTGTAGCATTGCCTGATGATAAGGATTGATGTTCAAATGTCCCAGAAACTCATCTCTCTGTATGCTTTTGTGCCTGAAGAATTGTTGTTCACTGGCCTTAATAGTTGTGAAATGGATTGGTCTTTATAGCCTCAGGAGCAGGTTTTGGTCACCAGATACAGAATGTATCTGAGCAGCTTCTGTTGTTTTTTTCCACTGCAAGGGTGTTCACACAACAGGCTCCACTTCAGCCTTGAGTTGTTGGGCTGCACACAGAAAAATGCAGGGTATTACAACCTGTTAATGTAAGGCATCTATAAAATTTGTGATGACTCAATTACTTAGTTTAGGACTTCTGGTAATCCTGAGTATGTAGAGGCCACAGAACACTTTTTATGTCTGCATCTTCTCATGCTCTTTATGGTGCATCTTTGCTTTGAAGCTTGTAGGGAATAACAGCAGTAGGTCTGTAAGAAAGTTGTGAAAACTTTGCTAGGCTCAGTAGCTTCCCCAAAATCCTGCTTTCTAGAAGTCATCACAAGGGAAACAAGATTACATTTGGTGACTCACTGCCTTGGGTTCAGCAGAAGCAGTCATTTTTCTCCTTAGTAGCTGGTGCAGTGCTGTGGTTTTGACTTTCAGCCTGGGAACAATGCTGATAACACCAATGTTTTTAGTTGTTGCTAAGTAATGTTTACTCTGACCAAGGAATTTCTGAGTCTCAAGCTCTGTCAGGGAGGAGGGCAAGCCGGGAGGAAGCAGAGACAGGACACCTGACCCAAACTAACCAAAGGGGTATTCCATACCACGGCATGTCATGCCCAGTATGTAAACTGGGGGCAGTTACCCAGAAGGGCTAGATCACTGCTTGGGTCAGGCTGGGTATCAGTCAGTGGGTGGTGAGCGGTTGTATTCTCTTCCTTTGTTATTTCCCTTATCATTATTATTATTGGTGGTAGCAGTAGTGGTTTGTGTTATACCTTAGTTACTGGAGTGCTCTTATCTCAACCCATGGCAGTTACATTCTTTCNAGTCAAGTCAGTGGGTGGTGAGCGGTTGTATTCTCTTCCTTTGTTATTTCCCTTATCATTATTATTATTGGTGGTAGCAGTAGTGGTTTGTGTTATACCTTAGTTACTGGAGTGCTCTTATCTCAACCCATGGCAGTTACATTCTTTCCATTCTCTTCTTCATCCTTCCAGGAGTGGGGGGAGGAAGAGTGGGAGAGGAGTGAACGAGCAGCTGCATGGTTTTAAGTTACTGGCTGGGCTTATACCACGACAGAAGAGACTCTCAAGACGTCCCAGGAAATGGTCTTTGAAAAGCTGGGCGCATCAAACAGCTGCAACAGCATATGAATGCGTTTCACTTTGATGTTTTTGATGTAGGACATGTAATTTCATTGTCGGCCCTATTATGGAAGCAAAGCATGTATCAACAGGACATAATTTAAAAAGGAGTGCAAAAATGTTACGGTCTTCTTGGTAATGCAATTGGATTGTTACATGATCATCTATCAGGCATGACAGCATCTCCCATTTCTATGCAGATTTGTTATTTAAGCAAATTTCATGTAGGTGCAGGAGGGGAAGGGGGTGTTCTTTCTTTAATGTACACCTATAATTTATTTATATTAGAGCTTCCCTTCAGGGAAGTAAAAATAAAATCTTCATTTCTAATGTGTTACAAGAAGAGAGTTTGCAAAGACATTCTAATTTCTTGTCTCCTTAGGGACAGCATTGGCAGTGTGGGACTTTGTGCCCCTCTGAATGTTACTGAAATTGCCATGCATTAAGATTGTTTGACCAGTGGAGCCATAACTTGGGTTAGAAACATTTTCCCTGGACCTAAATAATAACAAAGGGTATTCCAGTTTATGACATTCTTTCCACTTAGGAGGAATGGTGAGGAGCAGGTGTTGCATTAAGAGTATAGAAATTTGGCAGAAAACGAGCCCCCTTGTGTTCCATCCAGTCCTTAAGGATCAGATGAGCTGGGGATTGCTGAGCTTAATTTCTGACTACAACCAATTCCACACTATACATCCAGTCAACACAAACTTTCACAATTACAGATTCACAAATAGAACAGTTTATTGAAGCAACAGAAATACAGAATTCCCATTGATACATTCACCGAGTGCGTAAGTGCTAAAATCCAAATCTAGCCAACAATTAATTGAGCTCACATGGAAAAATAACCAAGAGGTCTTTCATTAAGCTCAGTTTCTACCTAGGTATCATCCAATGTAGTTGGAGATTCAAGTCTTTCCCAAATCTCTCACTGCTTTGGGGAGGAGAGAGGAGCAGGACCATTGATTTCTCTGCAGAGTGGGGTTACATTCTCATCCTTTGCCAGGGAGGAGTTCAAATGCCCAAATTATACTTTTGACAGAAGTGGAAATGAGACTGTAATCAAATTACCTGTTTCTGCCTTCATCAATTGGGGGGTGGGGGGGGGGATTAGGGCAGCCACATTCTCACTTTGGTGTATTATATTTTGGCAAATGAGAGACAAAACCAGTTTTGGTTGCCTTCAGTTAGGCTGCTCAAGGCCTGTAGGTCTTGTGCAAGGATGAACAGAACCATGAAATGTTCACAAACCTCCCTCTTCCACCCAGCTGAGGCTCATCTGGCCTCCACCTGGGTAGCCTTATCACCCTTATCAGCAGTCCATCATCCCTATCAGGGTGTTGCTGTTAATCCCTTTACCACATATCTCATGGCCCCTTTTCCAGTTGGACCAATTTCTGCCAGGGGGATGTCACATAGACTCTTGATTTCCTATTACATGTAGGACCAGGATCTCCCTTAGAAGAAAACAACTCCTAAGGGTGAGCTATGGCTTAGACACATATGTTTCTCCCCTAGAGGTTCATGTCTCCTCCAACTCTGTTTTGAGTTTTCTCTTTGGGTAAGGACCCTTCTTAACAGGGGTGAGCTGTAGCCATAGCATGGATCTTTACTTGCAGACAGCACTAGGCTACACACCTTACTAAAAGGTTGTGCTGCTCCTTGGACTTGAGACGCTATCACTAATTGTGTGCAGAGCCACATAGTTCAGTGCAAAGCATGGAAATTGCTGTTCCTGGTGACTGTTTGATGCTACCAAAGAGGGCACCTCTTGGGACACTGCTGGAGGGTGAAGGGGATTCACACTGCCCAGCAGAGCAACTGCCAGAGCAGAGGTCTTCTGGGGGGTTTCCTTGCAAGGAGAAGCCCAGTGAACTGAGGCAGACTGGGAGTGATGTCACACCCTGGAGAAGGTGGCTCACAGTGCTCTGCAAGGCCAAGCACAAAGAGGGTGCTTGGGTGGGTTTATCACACTTGATGTGGGACATTTCCAAAATTCACAGCTAAAATAGGTGCCCCTATAGCTTGCAAAGAGAAAGAAGCATTTGGTCTGATTTAGGCATCTGTTTTAGGATGACATGAATGGGATTCTTACAAAGGAAGGCTTCCTTCTAAGATGGACAGCCATGCTTAGCTGAATCCCTCTTCTGCTTCTGTGCTGAGAAAGTTTCCCTCACAGATGAAGACAAACATCTTATTTTTTGTAAAATGAAGGAATCTGTTGGGGCTGCTGTTGGCTCAGACACGTCTGGATGCTTGATTGGTTTTCTGAAGCACTACTGTGAAAAAATTGATTAATTCTGTCCTGTCATCCATCTGTCCCTTTTGCTGTTTGCTTGTTTAGAAGGGAGTTCAGAATTATGTTTAGTTGAAATAGAGCATCCCTGAGCAGGTAAATCAAGCAGAAGTGCAAAGAGCAAGGCCAATGCTTTGGCTGTGGAGATCATCTCCCTGTTTTGATAGCTGTCAACAGGTTCTTCTCACTCAGGGTCACTTGCAGGCTACATGCACATAAAGCCTGACAGGACTCCGCTAAGTTTCTCTGTTGCTTTTCACTATCCCATCATCCCTGTACAAAGGCGTGGAGTAAAATCTCTGGGCAATTAGTGGCAAAATTCCCACTGACTTTAGTTGGATCAGAATTTCATGTTAGACCTAATGTTGCTTGTAATTTTCCTTCTGATTAAGTTAATGGGCTGAACTGTTCTTGGTGATGTATTGAGAAAGAACAGTTCTTTCCACTGCAGGAAATGGCAAGTTCAGTCCTATGTCCTGTGCTATTTATAGGAGACCCACATCCTCTGTCCCACCAGTGGAGCTCCTTTAATGCTAGTGAACTTCTATGACTTCTTACCAATGGGAATCTCTTTCCTCTTGGTCCTCAAGATACTGGAAAGAATTAGCCCATGATTAAATTTCTCTCTTCAGTATAAGGCTTCTAAATTTCTTTTTGAAAAATGCACTTATTTGAGAACTGATCACTTCACTGCTGTTATTGGGAACCTACAGAGACAAAATCAGAGTAATTATGCAGCAGTGTACATACTTTTTTTTTTTTCCCCAGCATCTGCTCCAGCGCACTAAGTGAATTAACAGGGTTTAATTTCCTTTCATGGCACCTGGTTAGGCTGGCTGATGTGATCTGGGGAACTTGCCCAGAGGTAGCATGTAAAACATGTTGTGTCTGTCAGATAAGAAATGCTTACAAACATCCCCCTCTGTTTTCTGTATTCGAGCTCCTGAAGACAGTGTGTTCAAAGCAGGTATCCAGAAATATGACAACATGAGAAGCCTGAGCACTAACTGCTGAAAACAGGGGAATTCCACAGATTTCTTCCTACCTTTGTTCCTTCCAACAGATAAAATAATCATTGCTCAGCAACTGCAGAAGGGGAAAGCATGTTGCATCCCTAGCTCCAAATTCCCTTGGCATGGATTAAGAGGGCAACAGAATTACCAGGCAATCTTAATGAGGCACGTGGTCATAATTTATATCTGCTGTGAGTGACGCAGATCTGCTATCTGTGGTGCACATCACTGGGTATGAAACTTAATTCAAGAAACCTGATTTCACACTTTAAAGGCAAACAATTTCCCTGTGCTACCCTGTGACATCAGGTCAGCCTGATTATTCATCTGTTGCTCTTATGTGCTGCCCTTGGAGCATGCCTTGATACTGCTGGTACAGCAACACCTGTATCAAACTTAGTCTCTGGCACCTTGTGGGAATTTCCCACTTATGCTGAAAATAATCCATTCTGTTTAATATGCACATGACAAGAGAGGTAGTTATTAAGAGGTATTTCCCTGAGCTCACCTAATTGGCCAATGGCCATGAAAGTGCTGAGAAACCTTGCTGATTTCTCAGAGCTGCTCCTGAGGGCAGTGAGCAAATATTGGTTTAATTCTATATTAGATGTTGGTGGATGAAAGATAGGTCAAGTTTCCAGTATGTGGGAATATGGAGTCTGCCCATATCATCCATTTAAATTTTGCTCACTGGAGACGTAATCCGAGTAGCCAACACCTGGGCAGAAATGTCAGAAATGTCCCAGCAAATTATTCAAGGCCAGGTTGGATGGGGCTTGGAGCAACCTGGTCTAGTGGAAGGTGTCCCTGCCCATAGGAGGTGGTTGGAATTGAATGAGCTATAAGGTCCCTTCCAACTCAAACCATTTTGCTATTCTACATTTTATATAAACCATGTGTTTCTGAGGTCCTAGCTATAAAATGGCACTCAGCTGTTCGTGATAGGTGCCCTCAAATTCTTAAGAGATGCTAGTAGACATATCTAATTTCCAAATTAAATAAGTATTCTAATTTTCTCCTAAAAGAGGATTAATACCACTGTTGGCTTCTTTACAGCTATGGCCTTTGCTTATGTCCTAATGTTTGAGGGGCCAGTGGGATCCAGTTTACCCTGGAATAGACCATGGTTCCAATGAAGCTGCCAGCAGAAATGCAGCTATTAGACTTATGCTCTCTAGGGTCTCTGGGGCATTTTTGCACTGGAAGACTATTGCTGATATCTTACACTGCTGGGGAAAAAAGCATTGAAAAAACAAAAGTCTCCATTTTAGGAGATGTTTAGCTATACCATACCAAAAGTCCTTACTCTTAAGTAATTTCCTCATTTTCCAGTTGGTGACTTGGTAACTATGAAAATTGCTCCTGCACCTCTGAATGTGTGGTCAGTAAAACGACATCAGGCTCAGTCATTTCCCAATGGTGCTTGGACAGGTTTCCATCCCATAAGATGGCAATGCACCTTTCCCTTTCCTCCACACCACCTGTGTACAAGGAGAGGACGTGCCAAGATCAGGCTTGGAATTAGCTTGTTAATCATTTCTTATGCAGTGCTCACAGACCAGAAGTCCATTTTGTGACATGCTATATTATCCCAATTACAAGGTTCACCCCAAAGGAGTTACAGACCCTACACTTGCTATCTCTTTCACATGTTTTCTATTTTCTGTGTTTATTTATCACTTATGCCTGCAACTTAAATTGGAGACAATTGCTATTTCTGTGTCATAATGCAAGGTGAGCTGACTCCCCAGTGTGCTTGAAGGCCTTCAAAATGTTCCCAGCTATTCCAGCAGTGAGACTGAATGCATTCTAAAATGGTTCCCGCCACCCCCAGCAGTACTTGAACACAGGGAATATAAAATGACAGATTACTCAACCTCTAGGTAGGCCAATTAAAGGGGAATAAAAAACCAGTTCAGCAGCGAAGGCTGTGCATTTGCTGTTATAGCTGGGAAAGAGTTGCTTGAATAGGGAGTTCAGCATCATCTAATTTTTAGAAATTAATAGGTGTAGTGGGACCAGCTTAGAACAATGCCCTTTTCTTGAAAGGAAAATCTGGTCTCACTAGAATTACAGTTTACGTACACCAGCACGAGGCAGCAACAGGGGAATCATTCTGCCTTTCTCCCAGCCAAGTTTCATCTGTCAGCTGAAGATCCCAATGCCAGTCACTGTCAACTCTGGGTACAGCTGGGGAAGAGACATCTCTTGATCATATGGGTAAATGTACCTAAGGATCAGGCTAAGTTAATTGGATTTTGGAAGAAATGCCAAAGTGTTGCTTTGAGAAGCTCATGACCCAGATAATTAAAGATATTCAATGCACAGTGTGAAGTTGGAAAGGCAAGCTGAATCTTCTGATTTGCCATCAGAGAAGTTAATACTATATGGAGAGTGGTTCAGCCATCACCCTGTTAGCTGTCTTCTGAGAGCTGAACAACGAAAAGGGCAGGTTTTTCAGATCTGAGAAAAAAAAAAATGCAGAGGTCACCTCTGATAGAAATTACTGTAATTCTTTGTACTCCAGGAAAGAAAATTGACCCTACAAAGACTTGGGCTGGTTTAGGTCCAGGGACACAACTGAACTCCATTCAGCCTACTCACAATCCTTCACCGCTGGACAAAAATCACATCACCAGTTGCAGACGGGAGTGTTGTGCTTGTAATAAATCACCCAATGCTGCATACCAGGCAGAGCACCTAATAAATGGGAAAACATTCTGCAGTCATAAAACTCAATGATAACTAAAACACAGAGCAACTGAATCTGGAGCAACTTCACTTCAGCTCTATAAAACTGGGAGTCACACTGAGATTTGGAAAAAGCCTTTTTCCCAACCTGGCAAGTGTTGTCTCAAGCAGTAAATCATTAATTCAGTATCTGTGTAAGTACTGTCTTGGGAGCATTAAGTTTAACTGTGATAATCCAGGAAAGAGTATCTCCTGAGTCTTATAATTAATGCAGAAAGTCTTATGGGTTACACTGCCTGGTCAGTTCTCAGAAAGTCAAGGGTCAGAGCAATCAGATTTCCATTTGTCTTGCCAGTCACCAGAGGTGTTAGTGTGCTACCAGCTGTTGATCTAATCTTTCCAGCTTCCATTGCATCACTGCACTCCAAGTCTCATCTGTTCTTTATAAAAGTCCTTAATGGACCTCAGAGTCACTCTGCCTTTTCCTTTTTAGGTAAAAACAAACAAACAAACAAAATATCCAGCTTTTCCTGCATGATTTCTTTGTGGTTTTGAAGAGAAATAGGAGTGGGTTTTTTTCCCAGTCCCTGCCTTGAAAAGTATGTTGTATTTGCTTTTCCCAAAGTGCTTGTGATTTGAGTCATGATCAAAACAAATGTATTAGAGAGTGCTAATTTTTCAGCCAGCATATCTGATAGATATGTGAAAGAAGGGGTACAGACAGACGTGCCTTTATTTATCATTGAGTAGTACCAAAATTGGAATTCCTAGTATAGAACTGATCTCTGTTTTGCAAGTACTGGCATGACAATAGAGAAACTTTTTAAAGGCTGTGTCTTAGTTTATAAGAATAAATGCAAAACATTCAACATAGGTATAGAAGGGGATCTAGATTTTTCCTGTTGCTCTCCAGGAAAAGGCAGTACACAGTGTTCTCATGGTCTGCCTTTCTGTTTCTGCCTCCAATGCTTACATCAGTAATGTGTTGAAGTGTCCCACATCTTCAACATTCATGTTAAACTTTTTCAGAAATAAAATTAAAAACTTTCCACCATTGTCTTCAGTGGGCTTGACACCAGGGTTATAGATGAAGATCTGACAAGACACCTAATATTTGAGACATCTGAAAGATTTGTATTGAGCTAGCAGATGTGAAACAGCATATAGTAGACTTGAACCTGCCTGTAGCAAATACTGTTAGGGAACCCCATCTTATCTTTGATGATGACACTAAGTGGCTCTTCAAGCAACTGAAGTATGCTGCTAAGTAGAACTCTGCAGATTCATACCTGAAACAGCTGAGTAGTAGTGCTTTGTGCTCAGTTCTGCAAGGGGCTTTGCATCCTTAGCAGCAAGATGAATAGCTGCTGCTGAGTCTTTTGGTATGGCATTATATAAGCCCATTCCCTACTAAACACGTTCCTTTGAACATCTCTACTGGCCAGGAAGTTGTAACTTATTCTACCTCATATTTCTGGAGTTAAAACAAGAATATGAAGCACTAAACTACTGCAGTTTTTCATGTCTGGTCTAATTACATGTTCAATTAGCCCAGTATCCTTGCAGAGTAGTATGAAAAAGTACCTTGGTCACATGATGTCAGTACATCCTTATAGTTTGGTGTTGCTGTATTGCTGATATAGCATCCTTGTATTGTCAACAGACTTTTGCAAATTTCCACCCACTGGCTTAATTATTATGTATGATGGGACTTGTTTAGGAACCATCATGAAAGTCCTGGGCCACAAAACTGAATTACCTACTCCTTCCTGATTCGCTGAATGTCTTTATCAGTGACAGACCCGAATGCTTACTGATTGGTGACTCCAACTTCTGCTCAAATGTCCATGCCTACAGCTACAGAAGTAACAACTTCCACAGATCAGCACAGGGATTCAGTAGTGATTTGTTCCCAACAAACCTGAAGAACCACCTAAGCCTACTGGGCTATAGTCAAAAGACACCTGAAGGGTGAGGTAAGAGAAAGAAGTAACAGCATTAGCACAGTGTGTGACTGCTTTCTCTTTTCACTGCAAAAGCTGAGTAGCTGGTTTTAGCTGAAGCCAAGTCAATCTGGAGCAAGGAGTTTTTCAGGAATAACCAAAATGGCAAACTACAGAAAAAACTCCTTGAAGTGATACATTTTCTTAAATCCTGCAACTAGGTACTATTTTTGGTGATGTTGTCCGGTTCTGTAGTCACACCACCCAGATGCCTGTCACCTACCCAGGATTTTCAATTACCTACTCAGGCTTGAGGTTGTGAGCCGAGTCTTAGGTCTGTTCTCTTCTTTCGTGATATCCAGAACTACACCTCTGGACATTCAAACCAATCACAAGTGTTTAAATGAACCAATTTGTCTCCTCAAATGAATCATGGTATACATTTATCACCTACAGTTTTTAAAAAACATGATTTAATTCCCTCAAGCAGGCAAAAGAGAAGCAATATTAAAACAAATTGTGATGCAGCCAAGTTTCCCTAACATTAATTGGCATAGCACAAAAATTAATCTGGCCCACACTTAGCACAGAATCATAGGATCATAGAATCCTAGAATGGTTTGGGTTGGAATGGACCTTAAAGATCATACAGTTCCAACCCCCTTGCCATGGGCAGGAACACCTTCCACTAGACCAGGTTGCTCAAAGCCCTGTCCAACCTGGCCTCTTGATCTTAATTATGACACTGTCACTTAGGAGCCTTGAGGCTCCTATGTAAATGCACTTCTGCATCAATTGCTCAATAACTATCTGTGCTTTTACATTTCAGAAGACAGTAGTAGTAAATATGAGGTAATATGAATCTCTCTTTTCCTAAGAGATTAACTGCCTTCTGTTTGTCAGCTGATGCTGTGCCCAAGAACACTAACTACTACAGAACAGATGATGTGCAGAATCTTGCTGGTGCGTCAAAGCCCTGGAATATGAATACTTGCAGGACCCAGATCTTCAAAGGACTTGACTCCTACTGATAGCATTGGTTCTTTGGAACCTGGGACATTTATGCAATTGATGTTCCAGACCTGCGTTCATAAGTCACAAGTGAAAATTTGATTTGAGGTCTTATGAAACATAACTTTTTTGGAAGATGTTGACACTTGGAAGCATGACTTATCTCAGCTAAACAGCCTTCAAAAATGATCACACACTGGCTCCATGCCTGAAACCAAAATGAAAGGTTGTCTGTTGGACTGGGAAGAACCAGACAAGGCTTGCAAAGGTGGTTCCCAGCCATTTTCATTTGCTGTGTAAAGAGGAGACAAGAGAAATACAGGAATCAGGACTAGTAACAACCTGTTCTTTATTGAAGCTTGTAATCTTCATGTAAATTAGATTAATTTTTATAGAGAGGAATATATAGGAAAGGAATTAATTTTTGATTACACATAATGCTTTGCTGATAAGGGGAGTACTGAAGCAGATGCTTTTGTTCAGGACTATTGTTTTAATTATACTCATGTATCAGAAAAGGGTATCTGCAAAAAGTATGTGAAGGAGATAGAATAGCCTCCCTGTTAGAAGGGAAGAACTGGGTGTTTTGGGGGTAGATATGCAGTAGTTGAGATCCCTGAATGTACACAGTCTTCCCTAGTAGAAGCTGTGTAAGGTTTTGTCTGCAAGCTGTTGAGGTTCTGTCTAACCTCCCTCATCTTTCTTCTGCAAAGCCTTTAATTAGATCACTACTCCACTGTAGAGAATTCCTCTTTAGGTTTGTGCCAGTCTCACATAGCCCATAGGCATCTGCTGCTTTTCTACCTACACCTCTATGTAATGGCTTTTCTGGCAATTGGGTCTGGGCAGAAAATTTTCCTCCTTCCTGCAGGATGGTAGTAGACTCTTAAGCCATAGTACTCATTATCTTCCACTCATACTCATTTCCAAGTTGTTTTATTTCAAAGTGAAGTTACGTCGTCCAAGCTGGGTCCCTCATCACAGTCTAAGGAGCATATTTATTTTATTTCTGACAGCTGCTCTGTTGCCATTTTCCAAAGCATTTTCAAATTCAAGCTCACATGGGTTGTTAGACACTTCTCCTTCCCCATGACAATATTACTCATAACCTTTTTAGGGAGCTGGCTCAGAGAAGGGCTACGTTTCTTTGTTGAATACCTTGTCCACAGATATGCCCATACAAGAAGTTGTACAGCTAAAACCAGGGTTGGGGCTTATCCTGCCAATAAACCTCCTAGGCGCAGTCTTTCCTGCCTTGTGGGAAATTGGGTGCTTCCTTGGACAAAACACGTTTGGTGATAAATGGAGATGGGCTCCTACCCTGGGGGATCTGCACAGGTTCTACATCTGCCTGCATTCACACAGCAATGTGAATGTTCTTCTGCCTGAACCATGATGGTGTTCTGTCCAAACTGTCTAAAGACAACTGCAAGAAGGTCTTCATGGAGCTATCCTTGTGGCTCTCCGATACTTCTGTCTTCCACAGATCTTCCTTTAAACTCACAGAAGACCTCCTAACACCTTCACCCTGTTCTCACAGGACTAGTTTCAAAACTCCAGTTTGAAATACTTGGTTTTTCTTTTCTATTTCTCTCTCATGTGCATAATTTGACATTCCAGTGAGGGAAGTCACTGACTGTGGTTAGGACTCCAGATTGGTGTATCTATTCAAACTTTTCTCCTTTTTTAACCGCTATTTAACAGAATTGCTTTTCACACAATTTCACACACACAAAAAACCCAAATTTCAGGCCTGCCCATTAGTCCTGTCCATCTAGTTCACCTTTGCTCCACCAGACCTCGAAAGGGCTCTCTGGTTTCCTGGTTTTGGGGCTGGAGCTTTAGGACTTTGTATTTATTTTAGTCTTGTCCACCAGGCTTACACATGGCAACTACAATGAAATCCTGTACTGTTTCTATTATTCAGCATTGAATTCCCTTTCTGAGTTTTATTCTGTGACTTGAGACACTCAGACTAATTCCTTCCTCATCCTTTGGTTTGAACATTCCTTCTCTGTCCAGTCTAATGTCAAATTTCAATGGCAGCAGTGGCAGAGCCAGACTCTATGTGTTTCTGACTTTCTCTGGTGCTCCCATTTTGGGTTTTATATCGTGCATGGAGCTGAATGCTCAGGATAAAACATGGTACAAAGAGAGTCTCACAGAACAGGCACTGTCTTCATGTGTTGAGATGCCTCTACATTCGCAGTGGGTTTGGTAACCATCTGTTCTGCTCCCACCTAAAATTTCCAGTTTTCTTCTAGCATTACCAGTCCTGAGATCTGTTTTTGCTTTCCCTCACCATCTCCCTTCAGATCTGCTTCCTTTGCAGGCATCAGTTTGGGTTTGCCTAAGAAAAATCCCAATTTCCTCACTTTTGTGACACATTTACCTAAAATTACTTTCACATGTTCTGACAGTAGTCATCTGTATTATGTGATAGTTATAGCTACCATCCCACTTCCTTTATTGTGTTCAATTTACCATGCATTTCCAATTTCCTTCCATCTTTCAGGGGATACCATGACTCCTATGCCAGTCCCATGACTGCTAGGCCAGTCTAACACTCAGAATCTGGGACAGAGGAAAGGCGACTTCCACAGGGAGCAAACTCTCCCACACAACAGTCTGATGGTTTCTTGCATGTCTTCTAGGGAGGAACCCTGGAGTCCAGACACTGCTAGATCTGCACCCAGAAACTACCTCTATCCATCTCAAAGTAGTATCCTTACATAGTTCATCATTTAGACTTTTCCTCTGTGGGATCCCATTTGCCAACATACTAATGAGACCCAAAATCTGCTTCTCCAAGACCAAGAGTTAGTTTAATTGATCTGAGATATAAAGCAATGGAGTCAATTGTTAAGGTGAGGCAAGTTACAGTAGGTTGCACTGGTGCTGTTGCTTCTGTCTCCGAAGACTCTTCCCTGTGACAGCCTGTGCCAGAGACCCAGAGTCTCCTCTCAGTACAGTCTTTTTCTACTTCCTTGGAGGAGCATTTCAGATGTCCTTGACCTACCTAAATTTTTGAGTTTCAGCTTGCTAACTCAGCCTAATGGTCAAAACCTTCCATCCTCCTGGGCTGTGACCTCCATTAATGTGCCACGGAGTCCCACAAAAGCATCAGGCACACCAACACATTTGGCAATCAGAGGTAACACAAGGCTGTCCTTCACTTCTGCCACTCTGGTGAAACAGCCATCAGCTTTGTGGCACACTGGTCATTTTAATAGAGTCCTTTAGGAGCACCTTGTGCTTTGAGATGTAATCTAGCCATGTGGTGGCAAATACCAATTAAGTTTTCTAGTGCTAATGTTCTTTGCAATTTTGACTATCACTTTTTACCTGTCAGAGACAAGCAGTCATTCTGCAGTGGTTATATAGTCCCATGACACCACCTAAATCTTGGCTTGTTGACATTGCTTTCCATACAACCCCTCAGGTGGGTTTTTCAGATCACAATGTAAGATTGAGATCATGCCAATTTGTATACAAGTTGCATGCAGTACTCCATTATGTGGATCACAAATACTCTGCTGAATTGCTTGTACACTAGACCTACTTCACTTTCTTCAAGTATTCATCTTATCGTGCTATATTGAAGGGCAATGACATTTTAAAATGGGTCTGCATTTAAGAAACCTGCCTGACAGCCTTTATTCTCCTTCATTATGTGTCTCAGCACAACCTGTATGCATGGCATTTCAGTGTAATCAGAAAGGAAAATGTAAAAAACCTTCCCGAAAATAATGAAACGTCTTATTTTTCCCAATGGCAATAAGTAACTTAAACCAAATTGCTACATACAATTTGATTTTAAACACTCTTTTACTTTTTTCAATCCTTTCTTGTGGCAGATATATTTGGGTCAAAAAGCTCACAAAAAGAAATGGCCTGGTGTGCTGAACAGTGTAACTAACATTATTCAAACCTCAGCCCACTCGCTGTGATGGATTACTACCATATTTAATCACCCGGCCCCATGCAAAAGAGCTGTTTGGATGTTTTATGTTAGTGAAAAATTGTTCCGACATCCAGCCTTCCCCAGAGAAACAGCAGTGGTCCCTGCAAGCAGGACTCACACCATCCTTGTGAGCAACTTGTACTCTTTGTGACTACCAACTAGATTTGAGTAGCCTTAGACACCTAAAATAATCTTATGCTTCTTTTAGAGTGAGTGGGCAGAATAAATCTTTAGAGCAAAATTTAGCTGCCCTGGTTTAGGCAAAAAAAAAAGCATGGAAGTGTATGTTGATGCTCACTGCATTTTCCTGTCAGCCATCAAGCAACCATGCCATCACAGAAGAGACTGATGCAGAAGCTGTTCCAGCCAAGACTTGAGGTCCCTGGAGCATGAGTACTCCACTACCAACTGGGAATGAGTGAAAAGAATTAATGGACAATGCTTTTTCTCCACTGATGGAACTGCAAACCATGGGAAGACTGATCCTGGGATACCATCTACCCAACATGAGTGCTACAGTGAATAATTTTGAGGGAGAAACTGGGATAAAAGGTCAGGAATGAGTGTGTTAGTCTGGGAAAGAGCAGGGTATCTACACAGCGTGGGTTGACCAGGGGAGGAGCAGTCTCTCTGCAGCAAGGCTGAGCAGAGCTTACAGGGCATTAGGGTTAGTCCTCTCGCCTGCAATTTTCAGATACACTGTGCCTATTCTGTTTTTATACAACCACAGCATAGGTTTTGGTATGAAGAAAGATTTTTCCAGGGGCACAAGTGACACTAGAGAGTTCAGTCACATCACTGCAACATCTGGATTGAGATGGGAGACCAGGAGAGCCCCTGCTTACCCTGACTGGGGCCAGGCCAGGAGCTGACTCACAGAGGGGGAGCTCTGGGAGAATGCCAAATGAGAGGCAGCAAGATTCCATGGATATGCAGATTCATGACCAGCCTGTAGGCTGCAGCCCAAGAGGACCAGCTCAGAGGCACTGTTCCCTTAGAAATACTTACATTTAGTTAGATGAGTTTCTACTTAAAAGAAGAAAATTGCTATTAGCTGGGCTGAAAGCAAAACAGATGCTCAGCCCAGCCAGGAGGCCATTACACTGTGATTATTATTATTACTGTATGCTTTATTTCCAGCTCTCTTGTGCTTGTCAGTGATGAATACTGTGACAAAAAAGTCCTCAATCCTTCAGATAACTGAAAGCATACAGAAACATATTTCTCTTCCTTAATTCTAGTAAATCCCTATTGTTCAGGTAAACCATCTGGTCATTATCACATATTCACACTTAGGCCCTGGAGACTAAAACGCAAGCTAGGATAAACCACTGCTGAGCTGGCAATGATGGGCGACATGTGGTAAAATTAATTTTTTTCATGGTTAGAGGTATTAAAAAGCCATTCAGTGAAATGAAGTTGTTGTTATCATAAATAAATTACAGTTCATCAGGAAAGAATTACACGGAAAACTGATCGGCTGTAAAATTAATAATATTATGGGCAATGTGCCTGCTGTTGGCACTTTAGTAAAGTGTCAGGCTGTGGCAGCGATCACACCAGTTACAGATAGCTGTCTGTATCCCACCTTCTAGGATTGACATGTTTAGTTTTTCTCCTAGGTATCTGGTGCGTATTCCAATATGCTGTGGAAGAAAAAGCCACAGTGCTTGTGTGCTCTCTCTAGGCAGAGCTCTACAGGGGACATTCTTCCATGTGGATGGATGGATGGCTGAGTGCCCATGTGCCTCTTCCAATCTCAAAACAAGGAGAAGTACACCCTGTGTAAGGTATTTCCAAAACAATTATTTCCATTTTAATTTGTGGATGTATGACAGGANAGAAAAAGCCACAGTGCTTGTGTGCTCTCTCTAGGCAGAGCTCTACAGGGGACATTCTTCCATGTGGATGGATGGATGGCTGAGTGCCCATGTGCCTCTTCCAATCTCAAAACAAGGAGAAGTACACCCTGTGTAAGGTATTTCCAAAACAATTATTTCCATTTTAATTTGTGGAGGAGAGCAGTATTTTGACTACCCAAAGGTGAATTTTAGCATGAGAGTCTGGTATTTCAGTTGTAGTGTTGTCTCTAAAACAGTTGCCAATAATCTGAACAGTAGTGGCCACATCTCCCTTCTGCCAACAAATACCCTCATATAAACAGTAGCAAATAAAAGCCAGCAGAACTTTCTTTGCTTGTGTCATAAAAAGAGTAGTTTAGGGTCACTCAACGAATGACCATTGAAGGTACTAGCAAGAGTAGTTCTAATAAAGATTTATAGTAGTTTTAATAAATATTTATAGATTTATAAAGGCGTGACTTGGTAGAATTCAGTGGGAAGGTTCACTCTATTATTTAATGCATGGATGAAGCATGCAAATGAAAATCAAGATAAAATTGAGCTAAAGATGATTGGTACAGAAACTGAAGGTACAAAACAGTAAGAGAGACTCTTCTGTTGAGTCATGAGGTTCAGAGGGGACCCCCTGCTTTCTAAGCTCATGAAGGAGTCTAGGTGTTGCTGAGTCTAGTCTTTGTCTCAGACTTGGTCAATAGTATATATCTAAAGGGTTACCATTTGGATATATACTGTGGGGAATCTGTAACCACAGAGGAGATTTTTGTACAGCTTTCATTCAGCAGCTGTTTGTGGTTTTAGGTGGATCTTATAAAATGAGTCAATAGAATTTATTACACTTGCTGTAGAAATTTACGCACACATAGATACACATGCATACATAAAGATACATAAAGTATACCTGTTAAAAATTCCCATCAAGATCAGTGAATATTCATGTCTAAAATCTTAGCATTTATCAGCAGATGAGAGTTGAATATCCAGGAATGGGGGATTTGAGCCCAGCTCCCAGTGTTAGCTTTCAGCAACAGTCCTCCAATTATCACAAACTGGAAAGTTTGTGAGCTCTGAGAGGAGTCACACTTAGAAGCGAGATGCTGTTCACAGAATCCATGCCCATGAGAGCTCAAAGGGTCTCACTTTAGACTGCTCTAGACAGGGAACCAGTAGTACTTGGTATACTTCAATAAGATGATAAAACCAAGTACTCAGGTTTGTTTTCTTTGCCTTCCTGTTCCATCAGCATGTGTCCATTTAGGATAATGTGAGTGTAGGTGAAGAGCGTTTTGAGCTTAATCAGAGTGTGCTGAACAACCTTGACTCTTTGGTGAGCTGCCCTTGAGCAAGAAAAGTGGAACGAAGAGAACAAAAATGGGATGTAGAAGAAGGAACTGAGAAGAGAGAAGGAGGAGGAAAGGAAGGTGACGAAAGACCAACTAACCAATTGAAAGTTTGAGTTGTACACGTGGAGAGCAGCAACTAACCCATTGCATTGTAGCTTTGAGCTTGTGGACATAATCTTAACATACATAATCCATGTAATCTTGAATAAAGATATCTTTGATTCTCAAGATACCAGAGTCCGTGCAATTAATCTCCACATGTGAGCAGAGGTTTTGCAAGAAAATTTGTTTTCGTATTGCACTCCCATTTCACAGCACTGAGAATTACTGTGGGGTCAGCCACAGACAGTAGTTTTGTAAGGAGGGAATGGAGGCAACCAGTGTCCTACCCTGGATTTAACAATGATAGCTTCTCTCAAAAGTTTGGTTGCTTCAAATCTCTCTGTCAGCTTTATCTTGTTGCCCATCCCATTAAGTAGGAGTGATTAAAAGAAAGTCCTGAATGAACTTCCTGATAACAGAAAATCCTGTTACTAAGTCAGATTACATGGATATAGCAGATAGATACTATGGTTATATTGTCATCAAAATTTCTTAGAGAATAAATGGGTTCTAACAAGAATTGGGATACATTTAACTGTGTCAGTTCATCCTGTTTCAGCAAATGTCAAGTCATAAAAATGTCACTGAAGGTTATATATATATATATATATATACTCAAGGAAGAAAAAGTAAGTACCTTCTGAGTTCACAAATCCTGCGCTTCACAATTAAAGTCTTATCTCCACTGATCACTCATTTTTAAAGTTGTCCAAATTTAAAGTTGACTTGAAGTTAGTGCTTGTTTATTCCAGTCTCAGAACCAACTGTAAAAGATTTATCTACTTTAAAAATGTTTTTGCAAGTATCAGTCCCAAAAGGCAATTAAACTAAAGCCTAGTGAGATATGATGAAATAAAAAAATAATTAGAACATACATGTTCCAAAAAAAAAATCTGTCTCTAAATTCAGTTTTGCTGCAGCAATAGATCTGAACTATTTAATTCCACTTGTGATATTCTGATGAGAATATCACAGTGTGAGATAGTAACGTGTGACTAATAGGTGGTAGCTGATCACATAGTCTGTAAAGTCCTGCTTCTGAAGTCAGTGGAGCAGGAGGCAACTTCTGTGGGGCACCAGCTCTGAACTACCTGTTAAAGGAACTCCTCTTCCTTTACTGGCAATTGAGGGAGTTCTGGGGAAAGGAGTCTTGGATCTTATACCAAACACAGACTAGAGTAGGGATTCAGCATGAGCCACGTAGTGCAATGAAGTTAATTTCAATTGCAGTTGTTTCGGTGGTAATTAAGGCCCATCTTTTTAGAATCACCATCTAATTTTGGAAAGAAATTTGCAATTTCACTGAGCAAATCTGACTGAAGGAAAAAAAAAAAGGATGGAGAGGGCGTGATGGTTCCCAAGCCAGTCCAAAAAAACCCTGCTCATGAGACATTCCTTGTTCATGGGTTTCAGTGTGGATCTGGGATTGTAGCAAGGCATTCAGGGCGGAGCACCCAGGTGAGCTAGGAGAGGACTCTGAGCCTGGGAGTCCTTGCCTAGAATGTTATCCACTGAGGTGGATCTACTTCATTAAATCCATGACCAAATGATACAGTGTCTAGATTGCAACTCTATTTCCTACTACTTATTTCCATATTACAGGGTATCCTATTAATTCGGGCTATATAGTAGATTTATAGCAACATCTAGAGCTGACGTGCATCTTCTAGACTTTCAGAACACAGCCTCCCATGTCTCCAGTTACACATAAGAACCATGAAAAAAACAAAACTGAACAGACTTTCTGAATACTTTATAAATATACATGTATCCTCAAGATGCCATGCTGTCTGTAGTGACTGTGCATATGCTGTTTGTGACTAGACATACAAATTTTTAATCTGTTGATGCCATTACATAAAATCCAATCCAGACTATTTTAGGTGCTGCCAGCATAGGCAATGTGTTTTTCCTGTATCCTGCTGATTTTAGGTCCAGCCTTCTCAGCAGGCACCTATTTTCTTGAAAAGGTAATAAATGTGAAATTATGAGAGCACACACATGCCTGAGAGTTAAGGAAGGAAGACAGAACGATGCATCACCTTGGATAGGTTAGAGTGAATTATATTCTTGAGGACACTGTTTTCTTGATATCTTTTCATACTCACTATAATTGCAGATTCAAGCAGCTCTGAAAGAGACTAGAGTGAGGATCTGCCTTTAGATGTTGCATGCACCTGCATTGTAGTGGAAAATTGCATCAGCAAAATGTGTTGTCACTGAGCAGCAGGGTGTTGATGTCAAAATAGAGCTGTCCCAGCTCACATCCAGAATGCTCACTTCCTTCACAGTTTTTTCCTTCTCCCCATACCAGTGCCAAGGTAGAGGAATGAATCTTTCCCACACACGGTTAAAGCTGTGGTGGGGCCTGGAATGGCATACACCAGTGATGTGGGAAGAGAAGTGACTGCCAAGGCTGATATTACACCATTGTTCTTGTGACATGCTGTTCCTAGTGAATGTTGTTTATTCCCTGTGTTGTGTGTGCTGAGGTCTGTGAAATCCTTGATGCTGTTCCTTTCAAGAAGTCACTGTTCCAGTGGGACTAGAAGGATTCCCTCAAGAAGTGTGAAGTCCCTCGGGACCCCTTAAATCCAAAGAGTGGTGAAATAGCAATGACTGTCATCTCTATTTGAGTAATGTAACGTTCTGGTTTACATGTTACCTGGTACCTAGAACCATACACATTTATAGCCAAAGGCAAGACTGGCTGTTGGCAGAGGAAGGGGATGAAACACCACAGAGTGCTGTGTTTTCAGCAGTGTGCTTAGATTGCTCATTCGTATATAGCTGGTGGAAATGCCAAAGTCAGACCCCAATCTATTTGTGTGCTTTCCTGAAGTTAGCAGCTGGTGTGTCATCCCTTACTCAACAACTAATTTTGCTCCTAATCCTGCCTGCTTTGCTCACTCCTTCGGGAGTTCTTTGCTCCTTTCCCTCTTGGGTTTAAGAGGTCTATGTGGTCTATGAAAGACCAAATAGAAAGACCTCTGTGAGACCTCTATGTGGTCTCTCAGGTCTCAAATCCCAGAGTTTAGGCCTCTGACCACTGACTGCCTCATGCTTCTCTCTAGATATACCATGGCTCATGCTTTGACTTTCAGCCCTTTTGTCTTCTGCATGTTCCCGTTTGCGCTCATCAGGTTTTGCTTTTTTTCCTACATTGATACAAAAACATCTGGTAGTTAAAGGACCCCAATTTCAACTTGCAAAGTGATCAGACTGCTAGTTCTGAAATTACATTGGTTCAGTTCCCCTTGCATGAGAAACCTTGGCATCTTTGTGAGAGGGCTTTGGTACAGGTATCTGCACAAACGTATATTGTATATATATACATATATATATATATGTTGTTCATCACATGTATATAATGTGTATACTGTTCATCACAAATTAGTTAGCACAAGGGGAGAATAGAGAGGCTCCACACCTGACAGCTTATCATGGAGAAAAGGCATAGAGAGACAGGTGTTGGAACCTACACTCAAATCCTCTAAAACCAAAAGAATTGCCAGAAAGATGTGCAATTATGCTAATTAGTCCCAAAATTCAGAAATCTATTTGTAGAGGGGAAAGGGTCAAGCTGTGACAGCAGCAGGGCTGTAGTGAAATGTGCTGTCCTGGGTTCTTTGACCTATGCACAGCATATCTTGGATTTGGCTGGTCTTAGTTTGTTCTGTCTCTATAGACTGTCTGGAAGTGGAAAGTAGTGAAGAGTATTTTCTGTGACCAGCAGCAAACCATGCAAGAGCAACACATGTAAGAGCAAACACTGAAAACCAATTCCAGCTGGTGTTATGACCTGGATGGACACAACCATGATAGATGGTTTCTGCCTAGAAATAGCAGCAAGCAAATGTTCTGACTATGTGCTGTAAATTTAGCTATCTCTGTCTCTGGCTTAGACCTGTGTATACTGTTGCTGCTTGCACCTAAACTGCATCCACAGTGATGGATCCTAGGTTCTTTGGTGCAAATGCTTTACTTGATCTGGCCACTCTTCTTGGCATGCCATTTATTTTTCTTTGTTGATTTTACAAGATTTGTTAATTTCTCACAAGGAATTTGTATTGGGTTATTTGTGGCTAGGATGCTGTCCTTAGTCTGGAAATGCCCTTTTGAGCAGGGATGCTGTAAAGCTTTTCCATCTCTACTACGTTCAGTGAGGAGGCTGAGCTTGAGTGTTACACTGAATTAAAAGCAATAGCTTCCTTACAGCTCTATCATCGCTGTCTCACTGCCACAAAGCAGGTGAGAGGGAAACACTGCGGGCAACTTGTGGTCTGACAGAGACCATCTGTGTGACTGCTGACACTTTTCACTATTCCCAAATTACGTTGCAAGAAGAGACAAACAGAAGATATCGAGGAACTCTGATACAGCACAGTGATAGGTGATATACAAGCTCATGGTGTCTGGGCAAGAAATTTGTATCTCCCATGCTGCAGGTTTATTATAAATGGTGCCATCATGACTTCTTGAAATGCCCTGTCCTCTCCATGGGCCAGTTATTTGTAATGAGCTGTTGGCATTTGGTGCAGCAAGCAAATCGAGGATTAATAAAAATCTAGTGCACAGGCTGATTTGAAGAACTCTGCTGAATGTCAAACATCAGGAACAGGAAATATGAAATAGCATCACTACCAGGGTGGGCTGCTTTTAAGCACAAAGCCAATCATGGAATATTGATGTACTTTCTGTGCTTGTTTAAAATACAGCTTTTAAAACCTTTTCTATCTCAGAGGTCATTTTCCCCTCCAATATCTTTCTTGGGATAAGGGATACAGTCATATTTTTTTAATGCCATTAGTGACAGATGGAGCAGTGGAGGTGTTTCTGGCAACCTTACAACTGGCAAATGTCTGAAAAATATATACAGTACCTTGCTGCTGGCCATTATGATAATTATTCCCTTTCATGGAAGCAAATGGTGGGCAAATCACAGTCTGTCTTGTTGCATAAACACTGTTCTGCAGAGCCCTTACACAGCATTATATGCAGGACTGAAAATTTAAGGTGTCCATCCTGCAAACAGCTGACAGCTCTGCCAGTGCGAGGAATAGAAGGAGTTTGGTCTTCTTGTATGTCTAGGACGGACAGCAGACTGGTGACATAGGTGGTGTCTGCACAGATTTTACTAGCTTGTCAGACTCATGTCAAGAAAGTCAGTGTCCCTGGGGAGGCTGCTATGTCAGTGATATTGTGTCATCCAGATAAATGCCAAACATTCACTTTCACCTTTTCAGAGCAGCAACAGACTTACTCCAAGACATCTCTAGGGATTAATAACTGTCTAATTTGCAAGATAGCAGAAAAGTACAGAAGTTACTGATAGGACTCACACAAGGTTGTATAAAAATATTTGGCCCTTCAGAATATCCATGGAAGAACAACTCTGTCCCTCACTGCCTCCAAAGCCAATCTTCACTGATATCACCAGCTGTGCAGCCAGTTGTTAGGCAGGTGAAAGCATCTGTTCCAGGCTGCGCCTGTGTCCTGGGTTCAGCAGTTGCAGTCAGTTTTTTTTTTCTCTTTAGTAGCTGGTGTTTTGACTTAACCCGGGAACAAGGCTGATAAGGCCG
>NDXB01000476.1:21001-63660 GCA_002631895.1 Agapornis roseicollis | reverse complement strand
AACAAAATTAAAAGGAAAAAAAAAAAAAAAAACCAAAACACCCAAACAAACCTATCAGGGAAGCAAAATGTGAGAGGACTCTCAGTGCATCAGGTGCCAGGGAAGGCACCAGCAGTCGTTTGACCCAATGTGCAGTCACTTCTGATTAGTGTCAATGCTGCGACAACCATTTCAGCAGTTGACAGTAAAGCCACTGGAAGATTTTAGAGCATGTAGCACTCACCTTGCTCTTCTTAACATTTACTGAGCTGCTTTTCAGTTTGCTTCTGCCCTCAGATCTGTAGCGTGGAGACTTCTCAGCTGTTCGTTTTGATTTCTTGTTGCCCTTTTTGGGCTGTGGAACAAAATTAATAACTCATTAAAATATATTACAGCACATGTAAAGTGTCTCAGTGATTCCCATGTTTTTTAATCAGTTTCTTCTCGCATAGTAAAGCACAGGTTTCAAAGTACAGATTTGATGCTTAGGAGAATTAAAAGAACAAATTAGACATGGCATTCAGTCAACAGCAGAGGACACAACATTGCTGTGGCAGAGCTCTCTTACTGGTTCTCTGCCTGTGCAGTGGTTAACATCATGGGAACTGTGCTAATGCTACAGAATGCGAGACCAGGTATCACTGCAATCCAAACAAGAAGTCATATTACTAGGAACAATTTGTTCCTTGCATGGCATTTGGTCTCTTTGTCAATCTCAGGAAAAATCTCTCATTTATTTTATGCAGAAGATGGATGAAACAGCAGGGATATAAGTAGCATGTGATTAAATGGTAAATGGCACTGCTTCATCAGATTACTTACAGCCAAAAGAGGGCACTTTCTGCTACATCCCTGGCATTAAGTAGGATAAAGAAGCACACAAAGAGGGACCTTTGTTCCTTCTGCTGTTCCACAATACAGAAGGACAGGTCACAGAATAAATATGCAGTATTATTCTAAGCATGCTGGATATTTTAGCATTGATTCATTTCTTTAATTTCAAGGTGGTGTCAATTTTACAGCATGCTACATTCAACGTAAGACAGTCTTGTCTCCTAGAAATAATAAAAATAAATAAATAAATAACAATAAAGGGAGCTAGCAAATTTGCCCCATACAGTATTTCTAAGTTAAAGGTATATAGTAAACCTCAGTACTCTTTCTTCTAGAAAGGTTAATCCCTCTTTCCCTCTTCATGGATATTTATGGGATATTTAATAATAGAGATTCCTCTTTTCCCTCACTGTATGTGCTGCCTATAAGCACTAGCAAAACAGCTCAGTTTTTCTTTTTTTACTTTATGTAACATTTAAGCTTGGATAGCCAAAACCACTCCCAGAGAGTAAACACTGTTGAGATCTCTTTCCAAACATCACTACCCCTATTTTCATCCTTTGCTGATGGTGAGTCAGGCTGTCTCTGTTTGGCCAGCATGACTTGGCATTTTCTATTGTTTGAGGTCTGGATTTCTTATTTGAAAAAAGGTTGAAACCTGCAATACAAGCAAGAAGCTATATTTGGAAAAGGAAATTCAGAGTGTGTTCCTTTTTCTAATCAGCCCTCAAAATTATCAAATTACCCACCAGCACAAAATGGTAGGAGGAAAAAGCAACAAAACAAGCCAAATGGAAAGGAAAAGTGAATTGGTTCTAATAAAGCAGATAGCTGCTTTCAATTGAAAAGAAACCTTTTATGGAGCTGTTCTGTAGTCACTGTCTGTGAACCAAAGGTAGTTATTAGAAACTACAAACACCAACCATCTGTCACTGTTTGAGCTGTGATGGTTTCTGCTATAGGCCAGGATGCTTGGGAGGAATCCAGAAATCTTTTCTGAAGATTAAAACAATATTCCATTCACCACATTCTCTGAATTTTTCCTGTTTTCATCTGATGTGCCACTGATGGGAACCCTCCACATCAAAAACAGCACTGAAACTGGAGAGGCAGCAGATATTTCACAACCTTGCTCACACCTCTTTCCCTTTCTGTTCCTATGGCCTCCCAAGAGTAAAGGAATAAATGGGAAAACCTTTTGCCTTCCCAAGCACTCATTTCCAAACCAGTGAGGTCTGTGCAACCTCACTGCCTCCTCCTAAAGCTGTCAGATTTCTCTTAAAGTGCAATCAGATTATTCATTTTAATAAGAATGTTACATGCATATTCATTTTTTTCCTTCAAATTACTATTTTCAGCAATTCAGTTTGTATTTTTCTCATATATGTTACTATATTGTGTTGTGTTGCTACATGTATCACTATGCAAGAACAGAACTTTTAAGGTTGTAACAGATAGTAATGAAACTGTTCCCCTTTAATCACAGAAGACTTATTTTAATGCAGTTAAAGTAATTTCAGATTTACTTTCCTCATACTAAATGAAAGGGAAGGCAACAAGGGCACTTATTTATATCTGTGTAGGATAAGAAGGCTGCTCAATGGAAATCCAAGAAAAGCATCCTGGCCTATAAGTCTGAGTCATTCTGCGTAGCACATGCTTGCTTATAGCTTAGCAACAAGCCAACTGAGACGATAGAAAAAAAAAATGTAAAGAGCAAATATATCATCTAAAACCAGCTCTTGTATATGGATATGTGAACCCAGTTGGATTACAGGGAAACACAGAGACTTTGCCTTTATGTTCTTCCAACTCACTTGAAGTTTACAGGCATTTCTGTTATTTTTAGGCATTAATATATATCAGCTGTAATTAAAAATACATTTCAACGCTTGTGGAATTTTATCATCCTGTGATTTTGTCTGTTTTCTTTCAAAGATTAATTTGTTCCATGGTTTTGTTTGCCTCATACTGGAAGGAAAATCAGACCCAAAAATAATCTAGGGGAAACTGTATAAATGGGAATTCTGACAAAAACCTTATAAATAGCTTCAAAGTCAAGTGAGCACAAGTGTGCCCAGCTGTCAGGCTTTGAGTCTGAGCACAACATCAGAGCTTTTCTCCCATCTTGTCATGGCACACAAAGTGGGTGACTCTCTGGGGTGGATCTTCAGGAACAGGGCAAGATGACTGTAACCTAAAATTAGCCTCCTAAATTCATACACAGGCTGTCAACCATCCAACTTCATTTCAGAAATGCTGACGACAATATTCACTAAGCACTTTGAAAGGCTTTTGAAGATACTTGCTGTAGTTCTTATAATGGATCTGAACCTAATTTTAGGCAAACTTTTTTACTTTCATCTTGCCATCAGTAACTACTGAAGAACAGTGTAAATACATGGTGAGAAAAAAATTTATATTGCAGGAGTACACTAAATGTACTCTTCTACACATGCAAATTAATGTATTTTAAAATAAATGTACCACTTGGTAAGCAGCTTAGGAAGCAGACACTTTCTTGTGTGGGGAACATGAAAAGGACCTACAGTTATCTTAACAGTGAATACTTAAAATGAATGCATCAGGGACAATAACATCAGTTCTCCATAAATGGTGATATCCCATGTGGGTAATACAGTTGAAGACAGACAGGGAAACATTTTGTATAAACCATTATTATTATTATGCCTTGTGGCAAACTCAGAAGTGGGAAAGGCACGTATTAAACTAGAATTATTAACGTGGATTACTTGTTGTGGATATAAAGATATTTCCTCAGCAGAAATGCAAAAAAATAGGGATAGATTGAGAGAGCAACCATGGCCACCTGGGACTTTGAGCTAGGATTTCAAAAATGTGGATCCAAAAACCACTTCAGACTTATCAGGGCACCAAAATTTACATGTTATCAAAAGTTCTTCAAGCTTTAGAGTAATTGTTTGATAGAATTTGCGTTGTGATTACAGCCAAAGCATAACTAGAATACCCCATCTCTGAATATGTGTAAATGTTAAAACCTTACACCTCACAAAAAACCTGCATTCTGGTTCTGCTTATTGCCCATGTACTTTCTGCTTGAAAAAAATATCTCTACTTTCTAAGCTGTCAATCGAATAGTAGAATTTCTGGTTCTTTTTAATTAATTATTTTGCATACCCGAGGCCTATCCTACAATATAAAGCTTTTTAACAATAAGGCTTCACATATTTTTGTTTCTGCATAGGAAGATTAAAAAAAAAACCAAAAACAAAAAAACAAATCAAAAGCAAGCAAACAAACAAACAAAAACCAAAAACAAAAAAGAAACCCCTAAACTTACTTTAAATACTTCCTCAAAACCCCACCCCTAAAAAATCCCAACCAAACCCAAAAACCTGAAAAACAAATCTAGGCAAGTTTTCAGACAAATTCTGGCACATCCTGAACTGGAAATGGTTACTCACCACTCTGTCTTCCTCTTGTTCTTTAGTCAAGGGCTTATCCTTTTCTGAAAGTGATTGATTTGCCTTGTGGGAATCCAGTACAGAATAGCCACAATCCAGAATGCAACTGGTAGCTGCCTTCTGTAACAGAGGAAAGAGTGGCTTGAGAGCATTTAAACCCTCCAGAGAGAAAACTAAATTGGCTTATGGGACTTCTGACTTCTAATAAAGTTAGCCAGCACTAGTTAAGCTTCAAAGTAACACATTACTTGGTTATTTCTTCTTCCCTTTTGATATGTCTTTGTTGCCTCTTCTTCCAAAATATTAATGACCTGTCTTGCATCTTTAATTCAAGCTTTGGCAATGCTGTGTGGGTATTCTGACACACCTGTAAATTAAATTGCCTTTCCTTTTCTCCTCCCAGCGTTTTTCAAAAGACAACCAAGATATTTAGTTACAGGAGAAATAAGCATGGCTCAAAGTTTCCCTTTTCCTCTAACGAGTTTTACTGGGGATAAGCATCCAAAGTGGTTTTGAAACCTGGGAGCTAGTTAGTAAGATAGCCTCCCAAATATTTGGTAGGTATTGTGAGACAGTAGGTCAAACTCCTTAAAAGCAGTATCACTGTGTCTTGCCTGTTGGAGAGCAAGTACCTTCCTTTCAGTACTCAGAGATTCTCCACCCAATGCAAATACTGAAGTGTTTTATATCCAAGAATAATAGATTGTTCTTACTTTTGTGTATGTAACAGCAGAGTATTATGTCCATACAACAAGGCAGCATGTGCCAGCTGAAGGCATGTCCTCAGATAGAGCAAATCTTAGTTTTAGTTTTAGAAAGGGAGTAATTTTCCTTCCATCCAGCAGTGGGACAGATGTAAATAACATATTCTTAGGTCAGCCATCCTAAAAGATTCATATCAGGTGATTCCAGGAATTCAGTACAGAATCAGTGAATCAGTTCCAAAACAAAGATCACTTCCCCTGTCTAAAATCATGGGTCAGTCACAAAGGCACTGAGGCATGCATTTCCAGTTATAACCCTTACATTTCAATAATAGCTAAAACTAATATTAGGAGAAGTTACTCTTGCAACATTTGTAAAGAGCAATTCAGTCTAAAGCTTCCTGCCTCAGTTGAAAAGTGAAAGCCATCAGAAGCATGACTGCTTCTACTGAGCACCACACAGAGGTTCCTATCTAGTGTATTTAGGGTTGTCCAGCAGCAACTGAAAAGCCGGTCTCTACAGTATGCAATTAAAAGATTCATACTGAAGATGCACTTTCACTGATACCTGTATTGCTTGTTTAATGATAGTGTGAATACCCTTACTGGCATTCATCTGCAGTCTGTGCTTGTATTACGCACTTCAGAAAGGCAAAAGATGTCCTTTCTGAGGGTAACAGGAAGAAAATGTTTGGGGGGAATTAGCAGATTTCAATTAGAGTTGTTCTTGCTGGCACAATAGATTAATGCACCAATTACTCATCTCGGGAATCACAGGTTTATTTCTACTTCACATGTAGGCCTGAACCAAGTACCTTTGAGGCTAACAGGAGCATTGCTGTGAATTTCATTAACAGAGCCAGAGAAGCCCCTCCTTCAGCAGGCAAGAAGCCCAGCAGAGAATCTAGATTGAAGCAGCTCATTTGTACATGAGCAGGTAGTTCCAAAGCTCACTTACCTGTCTTCTCATTCATACTTACTTACAGTATTCATCACTATTTAAATGCATTGTTTTTAAATTTTATTTTACAGTAACCCTGTGAAATGCAAAACTATATTGTTTGATAAGACTTTTAACTTCTATATTCTAAAATTGTCCTGTGTTACATATTTTAAATCTACTCCAGTAAAATTAAAATCTACTCCTCCTCATGCTGTGTACTTGCCTCAAAGGAACATAAGGTAGGTAGGAGATCAGCCGCCCTTTGCTGCATCTCTTGAAATCAGTGGAAAGATTCCCATAGGAATTGATTTGATTCTAAATAAACAGCCAGCCATATTGGTACCAAAACTCCAACCTTGAGACACTCTCTGAGACATTTTCTTATAAATTTCTTGTTATCAAGGACTATGTCCTCAGCTAAATGAAGCAGCACCACTGCAGTCACTGAAGCAATACTTCATTGGCATACCAAATGAGGATCTAGCCTGTGACAAAAGATGCATTTCCTCAGGGTCTATATACAATATAGACATCGCTAACAATGGGCTCAAGTAGAATTGTCTACTTAGCAGCAAGTTCACAGAGACATATGAAAATACTGGTGAAATTGTTATTAGCTGCTAAAATGCTAACAATGCCTTGAATTTCTTACAGACAAATGAGTAAGGGTCTTTTAGAAAAAAACCTTTGTTTTGAAAGAAAATTACCAAGACTCCCAAAATAAAAACAAACTGCAGGTCAAACCAAGATAACTATTTATTTGAATATATAACAAATTCAACTATTTATCTTAATATCAATAATAACTACTTATCCAGTGAGATAAAGGCTAACAGAAACATTATTAGACTAAGGCATGTATTTTAAATACTAAAGTCGTGCTCCTATAAAGCCATAAAAGCCTTTAATAAGCCTAGCTTTATTTCACCCATAATTTAATTTGTACCACATCACATTGGAGGATCCTGAACAGAAAAACCTCCTGCTCCAACCCAAGTGAGCAGGTGATTCTCCTGTGACAACTGATACTGAAAAGGAGGACCTGGGTTTGTGCATCACAGACAGTTGTGAGGTTTTTCTAACCAAAAATGTGCAAAGTAAATACAGAGAAAATTGTACGGCAATACCCTGAATTATTGAAAGGCTAGCTGTGCAGAACAAACATAATTAAAGGGTCTCATTATCTTCTAAATAATCATTGTAAATAATGCTTTAGATAATTACTTCATTAGTTCTCAAAACACTAGCTTTTATTTTCCTCTGAGATTCCATCCACTAACTCTGCTCTGAATGAATTGCCAAAAGGGAAAATCAAAAGCAGAACAAACATACGAGCTGGAAATGCAATGTGTACTTGTTGTAAGAACTGATTTAAACCCAGCAGGTTTTGAAATATTTTTTTTTTTGCTAATTTTCAGAAGGTTAAAAGCATGGGTTTTTTTAATGTACATATTTTCTTCTTCAGATTGTCTTCTCATGCAGTTAGATTCATTTGCTAGCTGCCATATTTCTCTATTTAGAGATGGTTGACAGTAGTGTGGGTAGAACAAACTGAAATACATATTATGGATGACTGTCCTTCTTAACTAAATACACATTGCCATTTTTCTTCACTACAAATACCATAAGGTAGACTCAATAATAGAAGAGAGTATGTGTATATAAGCAACTGCCTAAACAAAAGGAAAGCCAAAGACCAAGAGAAAAAATGGGCGGAAAAATCAAACCCCTGCAATTAGATGGCTCAATAGCAAAGAAAGTGCGTTTGGAAAGCGAGTAACTTATTTCCCAACAGCATCCTGTGAGTAGTGCCAGTAACTAAAGCAATGGTAGTTAAAAAATGGCAAATGTTTTCCTGGTGAGGTCCCAGCCAATCTGCAGCACTGCAGAAGGCTGATGTTTACAAGTCACAGCGTTTGAAATGACCTTTGCCAAATGCCCATTAAAGAAATTAAGTAACAAGTTCTAAGTCTGCAGAGCAAGTCAGCAATCATACAATCCTTTGCATAGAAAAGGCAAAAGGCAAATCAGCAGAACTTGAAACTGGGAAGAGAATTCGTTTTTTCACAGAGGTGATTACTGAAGTTTTTAGAAGGCAAATCAGCAGCAACCATGAAGCCAAGAGAGGGCTGAAACACATTTTGCAGAGGTGCAGCTCCTTTTTTTGTTTAAAAACCAGTTTGTGCTGGTGTTGGAAGAAACAAATTTTATGGCACTTAAGTTTCTGTTCAAAAAGGAAACCCAGAGATACTGAAGTTATTTAAGTTCATTGGCATTATATAGACATTATTTGAAGCTAAAAAGCTTACAATAGGTAAATATGCATGACTAGACTGCTGTATGCCCTGATACAATGCTGTGGTATATAATGAGTGAAGTAATAAGTGTCAAAGAGACTGTATTATTGAAAAATTCTGAAGGCTCTCCTAAAGATTTTACTAGGCATTAAACACCACCAAAAAGAGCAGGAAAAAGTGCATCAAAGAAACTGGTTTCTAAACCCTATTTGGGTTTGGTTTTCAAGGGAAAATAATGAAGTGGATAGTATAGGTGTCGTGGTTTAAACCCAGCCACGCAGCTCGTTTACTCACAGAAGTCTTCTTTCTCTGGTCTTTCAATCAGTGTCAGACACTGAGTAGTGCTAAATAGGCTATATGAAAAAAAAAAAAAACAGACTCGAATCCAAGGAAGCATTCTTCCACGACCCACTTTTTCAGCCCAGTCAGCACTTACAAGCAGTTTCCACACGGTGGCGGATTCTGGATTGAACATTAGCCCGGCAAGAGCCTGCCACCCTAACAAGCTGTACTACTTGACTTTTCCTGCAATTTCCGTTTCTCTTCCTTTCCTTCTTTATTACACTCGATCATAAATACATAATACATAAATAAGAGACCATGGTGCTCCTTTACGGCGTGAAAAAGACATCTGTGTTGTGAACTTGATAGTCTACGTTAAACCATATTCTAATGATCATAGTTTATAACTAAACATGTAATGCTCCTTCAGTTAGAACAAGAGGATTGGACTGCTAACTCCCATTGGCTTCTTGGTGGCATAAAACTACTTCAGCCAAAGTTGTCAACCTGCAGATACATCTTCGTGTGGTACCTTCAGCAGGTAGCACTTCACAGCTTGAAATGTAACACACCAGGCCAACTAACTTCTTTTTTTTATCCCTTGTGTCTAATCACAAAACTTCAGTGCTTCAGTCTGAGAGCTTGAGCTTTGCTTAAATGTACAGCAACAACCAGCTGAATGTCTAAGCAAGTCAGACTACCACTCTAATAAAGATGCATTTATCATAAACCCATATTTGATTTGTTTTACAGTTTTACTCACCCATGGGCAAACTGGTCCTAAGGCAACAGCAGTCTTACAAGCTGAAATGGGCACCCATGTAAAAGCTCTGTGCTCTGCCACACAGATCCTGTGGGATCCTGGACAAGTAATTTCAGGCACTTGGACAAACTAGGATTTAATCTTACAATGCTACATACAAGTAAACAGCTCTGTAATAGTTCTGATGAGTATTTAATTCTACAGTGACCTACAAATGGGAGCCAAGTAAAGCCTGGAACAGGCTTTCAAATAGTTGCAATCTCTTCACTTCTACTCAGCAACATCTGACTGGACAAAGATACTTCAGGTAGTATGAAACTACTCACATTGAGGAAACCATTGTCTGGTTGCCTCTGTTGTGAAATATCATTGTCACCCCCTGCTCCTTGTCTGGAGTTCATATATTTTATGTTTAGTCTAGATTGTGTCCTTCAAAATAACCATTTACATCCCTCAGGTAACTGAAATCTGTTCCACAATCAGGCCAAGGAAAAAATCCTTCCCACGGCCAGATTTTCTTCTTACAAATTCTTAGACTAGCAAATATTTTGTTTGATAAGACTTCCTACAAAACCCAATTCTATTAATCCACAGAACTTTAAGTTACAGAGATCGACTGTATCAAGTCATGACAGAAGGTCTGAGGTTTAAAAAAAAAAACCAACAAAACCACACCCTAAATAAGAAAAAAAATCATGCTTACATTTAAAAGATTCCATTAACCACAATCAAAAGTGTTTCATTCTGTGATGTAGAACAATATGAGAACCTGATCTCGCCACTGACACTGCCTTTGCACTAGGTGACCTGCAGAGATCACTTACAGCCTAATTCTCCAGTTCTCTGATACAGAGATGCTCACCATAGGCTCATGCCACAATTCAGAAAGGAAAAGGTTTGAAAAAGAACCCAAAGATTTCTTTACAACAAGCTGTCAGTGTTGTTATCCAGACACTAGCTTTTGCATGCCTTCTCACCTATGAGCTTTCACATCTCATTTCAGAAATTTCAAATACGACTCCTTTAACTCTTACCCAGTGTTAGAAACTGATGAAAATTACACAGTAGCAGACTCAAAAAGGTAAAAACCTGGTAACTACAGAAAGTTAACACAACTGTGTGATAATACCAAATAACCTTGTCAAATATGTATGGAAGCTGCTTCTTCATTTTCTGTAAGATTACATAAAAAGACTATAAAGTGAGCTGTTACATAAACAGCACCTCTGTTGAGCTCCTATTCATTCTGACATACTCTCTACACTGAGTTGCACTCTTAGTATAATCTTGTCCAGCTCAGCTTACTGTTAACTGACAGTAATTGACACAGGCTGACCCGTGTTCTTTTTAAAGTATAGACAGAGGAAATAAATCTTTGCATGCAAAATAATCCTTGTTTTCTTTGCAGCTGCAAAATCTGTTGTACAGTAGCTATTAGCATCAGAACTTAGCCATTCTCTAACTATGCTTAAACATAAAAATCCTTTCCCCCCGATTTGCAGTAAAATGGATCCAAATGCAGCCAATAAAATCAATCACTCTTTATGACATGAAAACACAATTATTTTGTAATTACTTACCATTTCCATGTATTCTTCTTTGTAAAAACGCTTATTCAAGAAGTTCTTTTGTTCTTCAGAACCTAGCTACAAGTGCTTACCAAATGCTCTTTTTATTCCAAAATGCTCATCTCCAAGTGCTTCACTACTGGCAGAAGGACTCCGTGTGTTGGAGAGAGGCAGCTAAAGAGTCTGCAACTGGCACTATGTAGCTGAGCAGCCAATTGCTTACTGTACATGACAGAAAAGACTGAGCTGATTCACAGGTGCAAAGGCTGACCCACTTGGGGAAGAATGCCATGGTTATTTTCAGAAGTTGCATACAAGCCACATTAACGCATCAAATCAAATTTAACATTGGGCAACCTAAGTCTCTAAACCCCCTTTCACACCCTCCACTGCTCCCCCTCCAAACCCAACAAAACAAAACCCACATCCAAACTGTTCCCTCCGAACTACATGAAGCACAACTGTCTGAAAGGGTGTGGGTTGTTTTAAAATAGTATCTTTATACAGAAAAACATCCTTCCTCCTAGGCAGCAGTTCCCTCATTTCCCTTTGTCTTCTAAACCTTATTTATCAGGCTTGCATTCATCAAAACCATGCTTAACAAATCCTCCGTTGCCTAGAAATGTCTTTTCTGTGTTTTACACTACAGAGCAAAGAGAAGCAGAATAAAGACAGATTAATTTTGAAACAACTCTAGTTCATTCTGTTGGATTTGTGTTCAGATTTGATGCTTTTTCCACAGGTACTTGTGTAACAGCACTCAATGCCAGCAACAAAAAAGAGTGGCACACCAGTTTCAAACACAAGCACATGGGAATAACTCCAGTTACCACCTGGACACCAGAATCCTCAATCCATTCCAGAAATTCCAGTTCTGGAGTGAGCAGGTAAGTTCTTTGAATTCTGCACTGATAAATATGCACTTCTATGAGGATTTTTTGAGAATACATGAATAGCTTCATTCAAATAATTCACCTATTTTCCAAGTTCAATATTAAGCAAAATTCCACAGGTATATTAAGAAGGTATAAATCCCACTGACGTCTTCATATTTCTCCCTACATCTACTTTGACCACCTCTACACCTTTTTGGTAAAAAGGTTCACGAAACTTTTACTCTAAGATCTAAATATCAGTTGTTTGACATATATCTTCACAAAAATGTACCAGCCTTATTCAAATATTTACTGGAAATATTTAAAGGTCACGATAACATCATAAATATAAAAACAGCCACAAAATACTTGCTTAGATAAATTTATTAGTGCATAGGTTAGAGATATATTCTCCTCCAATATTAACAGAACAAAAAAAGTTCATGTGAAAAACAAGTTTTGTTTTAAACCCAACTCATTGAGACAGCTGTATAACAAAAAGTGAAAGCTATGGAATAAGCTATTCAAATTTCTGGTCTCGATGGGCAAATTATTCCATTATAAATAAACTCAACATGATGGCATTTTGAAGGTCATTTTAGGTGATCAGCTGTTAAACAGCAGAACCAATGTCTTTTCCCCCTAATTTGTGTATATGCATAAATAATATTTACTGATAAAAATCTAGAAAACTATAGAATAAAAAATATATTTTACCTAGACTGAGTACTAAGGCAACCAATCTTTCCCTACTTTGCATGTAAACTTCCAGAACACTCACCCACGTTTGTGAGGACTTAGAGGTAAAGAAATTTGTTCATTAATGAAGCCAAAATTTTTCAAGTGACTTCGTTATGGCCAACTTGCAAAGAGACCCATAATAGTAATTTTTTTCTTTTTAAATATGTTTGACATCAGAACAGCTCCAGCACATTCACAGTGTATTTGGACAGCAAAGCAGGCACAGTCATACATACAATATTCACTGTAAACTTTGCTGAATTTAATCAAGTCCACAAACTGACTTACAGTTGACTGTGCATCTTCCATCTTAGACACCTTCAACAAAACATGAGTTTAAGGAGTTATTGCAGTTAACATTATAATTATTTGAAATATTGACAAGTGTATTTTTAGACTGTATTTAAAAGGCACACATTATACTTTCCTCTAATTCTCTTACATTGTAAATATATCTACATATCTACATGGATATGCTTAAACAATGAGAAGTCAAAAAGTTACAAATATTTTACACACAAAGTACAAAAATAACCTGTAACATTAAATGCAGTTATTTAGTTATATTTTAAATCTTTCAAGCCTTTAAGTGTTGCAAACTAGCAGTACAACAGGTGTGTATATACTAAAACACTTCATACACGTTAAGACTAACTTCGTAACAGATCAGTGTCTTAGTTTTTATTACGTTTCAGACTTTTCTGAAGGAGTTTATGTGCTATATTCACACATCAACATTAGCAAGCTTCTGAATAAGAAATTGTGACTTGGCTTTATAGAGAAAATATGATGTTTGTCACATTTATAGTAAGGCTAAACTGATCCATCATGGTTATTTGTATTTGAACAAGGGTTATTTGTAAAATTATCTACCAAGGTTCAAATTTCATATGCTTCATTACTGCATTTTTTTTACCAGAAATATTGCAACTAGCACTTTATTAACAAAGGCAATGAAACATTTAAACCAATTAAAGTTTGAAACCAAAAAGCCTGGAAAATGTAAAGAAAGGATTTTCTTTTTTTCCTTCTCAAGTGGACTGCAGTAGGCAGACAGTTAAATAAGAAGTCTTTTCAGGATAAAATACTTTAGCACTTGCTGGAGAAAAAAAAATTCAAGCATAAAGCTTAGATAGGTGACTAAATAATTATACTTACAGACAAGGCTACACCTCAAAATCGTTCACGAGTGCTAACAAAAGCAGAACTGGTAAGGTAATACATTTCATGATTAGAATCAGATCTGCAATAGGAAAAAGCTCCAAACAGTCAAAACTGAAGTGTCTCTCACTCCCTGTTTAAACTGTTTGTAACACTGAGATACGAAAAAAAAATTTCTAATTTACTTTAGTTCAAAACAATTAAGAGCAAGTTTCAGTCTTACAAATACAGAGTTTATGATGCAAATACATCCATATCCTAATACATTCTCATCTTCATTTATAAGTAAACATTAAGAGTAATTTTGTGTAGATTTTTAACCATTAGTGATAGGTCATCATCATGGAACAGTGTAAGGCATCACTTCTTAAAAAAGGTTTGGTTTTACAGAAGATGTATTTTGGAGTTTCTGAAGGATCATAACTCTTGGAATGTGCTTGCTAGGATAGTGTTGTTGCTAGGATAATGCCAAGTATCAGAAGCAGTACAGTAACACAGATAATGATGAACATCAGTTTCTGCAAAAAAAGAAAAGAGAGAAGTTGAGATTGAAATACCCTGTTCACAAACATGTACAGCCACAGAAAAAAACTGATACCTCATCTCAGTGCTTTAACTCTCTTTCTAAAAAAATTAAGATAAATGCTTACTGCATTTATTCTTTCCTAACATGCATGTAACCATAGTTAAAAGATGGAGCTCTGTGAAACATTTCTGTGTTTTGGTTCACAGTATAATTGTTATTATGAAGCAAACTTGTGTAGGTATCATTACATATAGAAACAGATGCAGTAGTGAACATTGACTTATCAGGGTCATGTCTAAGTACAGTAACATTGCCTACTACCACCCTCCCTGGATAAATATTTGTAGTCTGCTCAACTCTTTAGATGGCATGCTTAATGGAATTCGTAGAACTCAATAAAACATACATAAAAACATTGTGTAGGTAATACCTGAGAAGAGCTGCAGGGGGGAAAAATTGATAGGTTTTATGTACATGCATCAAGGCCTGACATTAGGTCAGGCTTTTCTGATTCCAAGCAATGATACAGTAAATCTGTTACCTGCCTATAAACCAAAGCTGAGAAGAAATTAACAACAAAAGTAAAAGCCTTGCTATTAAAAGAGTGTTAGTACAGAAAACTGAGTTTCTGATAAGCTGTTCAGAGTGATACCCTGTTCATAGTGCCTCATGCATAGTTTGAGGATCCTACATGCAGAAGTTGACTTTCTTTTGGACTTAGGAGTTAAGTAGCCTGGTAGCTTAGTATAGCAAGAATCTGAAGATAGAACAAATTATCAAATTTATGTCCTAAAATTCCAGCTGGAATCTTTGCAGACTTCCTTTTACAAATATATTATTTCCCACTGCTTCATTTAGTCTGGTATTAATAAATAGCTTGAGAGAAAAAAATTGTAGGATGTTCTACAAGGCGATATAGCCAACTTCATGGTTGTAGACATTTACTTTTATGAAAGCTCTGCCTAAAACCATGTAACACCCCATCTGATAAAGTTCCAAGTGTAACTGGTATTCCATATATTGGTGTAGATTTTTTGCTGATGTGAAGTTTCAGTATGAAAAAAAATTTCAAAGGGCTGCAAGACATTAACTGCATTTTTGGTCTCATTTCCTTCTGCATTTAGGAGTCTCATGTAGTGATTGCATTCTGTGCATGTGGCAGCTTACCACTAGGTGTCAGTTTCAATACTGACATGCACGGCACTTTTACAGTATCCAGAGATGAACAAGATCCCCCAATGCATCTTAAGCCTACTCTCCAGTACTAACTGCATGGATATTAGTAGAACGATACAAGTTACCAGGCCAAAACAAGAGCATAATTAGTTGATTAGTTACTTACTGCCACTGTGGCAGGAAGTCACACATGCTGTGGTTATCCATGCATCACCGAAAACCAACAGACAAACCAATAATTAGAGCAACTACAGCAATCAACACCAATGACAGAATGACAATTATCCATATTTTCTGTCAAAAAACAAGGTATTTATTATTTTAAGAATAAGCACAATGATTTGCATTTATTTTTAATGTTAAAAATAGTCACGTTTTAGATCCACAATCATTTTTGTTAAAGCCTGCAGTGTTCTCCAATAGAGATAAATTTACCTGTATACTCTTGCATGCATAAGAATAAACACTGTTTACAGATAAACTACTGTAGCTAATAGCCATATAGTTGTCAAAGATGAGAAAACCACCGTTTAAATATACATGAAGTGCGCTCTTTTGACACTTCTTTCATATTATTTTAAATACGTGTTACCTACATGTAGATATGTCTGTCTGTAGAAAGATATATTATTCCCTCAAATCCAACTCACCATAAAAAACCTCACAGAATTGCATAGCTTCTCAAAAGGGGAAATTATGAAGTCAAAGGAACAATTCATTCACTCTGCAATCATACAATAACAAAATATAAACTACTCAGTAGTTTGATTCCAGAATATATTATTTGGCTTTCTGATGGGAAGGAAGATGTTCCACTCCTCCACAAAATTGAGTGTAGCAGTTTAATATCACACCCTTTACAGAGGGAAGATCTCCCTTATCTACTACTTTTACAAGAGTACAGAAGTAGTTATCTGCAAAAAGAATAATTGCAGATGGAATTCTAAAAGAGCCTGCTTCAGCAAAACCAGTAATTTTGTTTTTCCACCTAACATGGCAATTTTACAGCTCTAAATCCGGGTAAGTTTACCAGTGATAAAGATCCAAAAACCTTTAAGGTTATTTAGAGTCTGAATAATTAAAAGGTATTACAGTAATGGATAAGAACCACCTGTGAATTTATCTACCGGCATAGTACATCAATTCTTCTTTTGAGATTTTTACACTCTGTAATGACAACTTTTTAAGTAGAAAACATAGCCTTAGCTGTGTATGAATTACTTGTATGTTTTTGTACTAAGAGAAGTGTCTGTCTTCTACTAGTAATATCAATTTTTAATAACTATAACAAATCACTTTGGAAAAGTTCTGATTTTTTCCTGATGGGACTCAGGTGTGGGGTTGCTTGTAAAATCCTTTGGTAAATCTTCCTGTTATATACTAATTTATAAAAACATTTTGTAATTTTAAATATCATAACTACAGAAAATAAATTGCATATTATTTCTACCTTAAAGGACTGAATACAACAACACAACTAAAATTGAAGGTCACTTCATACTGTGCTAAGTTAATATACTGACGAGCACAATTACAGAAAGATAGCATACCCTTCGTGCTTTACTTTGATATTTAACTGCCTTTTTTGTTTCTTCTTTTGCATGTTCCACATAATCTGATGCATTCATCACATTCTTCTCTATGTTGTTGATCATTTCACCCTTAAAAATGAGATTTTCAACAAAAAATTTATTAGAATACATGGATCCTTGCTTATTGAACTGAAGAGAAGGAAGGCTATAGAACATAAATGATTAAACAGTAAATAATGTACATATTGGCAGCTGACATTTTTTCTGCTTTGATGTGTAAATGGAAAAGGGAATGAGAAGCAAGGGTGCAAAGTTCTAACTAAACAATGAACATTCATGGGCAGGGCAGGCATATTTCTCCCTTTAGCACGAACAAATACTGAACACCTGAAAACATACCATTGAATGTGAGGTATGTTTTAACAGCCAAAACTAAAGCTGACACACTGAAGGGATGAGAAAACTCTGAGGTGCCTGCAAGTGGGAAAAGATACTGACTTATTTTGACACAAGGTTCAACAGTTATCTAAGAACACACACACATATAATAGCAACCTCAGAAGTTCTGTGGAATTGAGGGTTCACCATGTCAATACACAAGAAATTCAAATTAAGTATGATGAATGAAGTTTGGTAATGAAATGGAGGATTGGTGAAAAATTACAGTAACTCTATTACCTGTGTTTCTGTCCATCAGAAGAAATAATCAGCAGCAGTAAACAGCAAGGCATTAAAAAATGATGCACAAATAACTTTTGTTCATTTCTAATTCAAAAGAAAACTGCTACCTTCAGATAGTTAACATTAAAGCAATGCAGGCCTTGGAGAACAAAACCCAGTTAAAATAAAACAAATGAAATAGTCCTTTTCAGAAAAGTGTCTTCCCTGAATGTGACTCTTTCCACTTTGCTGCATAAGTCAAAGAATTTTTAGAACAGAAGTTAAAAATATTTTTGTTAGGTAATTGGTACATAAAGACATGAACTGAACAAATTTATCTAGCTATGATAAAGCTTATAATCATAAGAAATTACTTGAATGACTTTTCAATCTCTGTATATTCACCTTAGACCAGTAATCATACCTTTGTTTTATGTGCAAGTTGCACACATTCTTGCTAATTCACATTTTATTCTACCACAGTAGTCCTTTACCAAGTCTATAAGAATCCTAAACTCCCAAGATACCAAACATTCCAGCAGAAAGTAGTTCTTTCTTAACCAGGGATAAAATGTTCAAGCTTATTGCAATGTAAGTATGTTGAAGAAAATATTAAGTATACCAACTGAAAATAAAGGCTACAGTTATTTATTCATAGATATACCATGAGTACATCCAGATTGTGTTTGTCTAAAAAACCGTTTAGTGATCAACTTTCATATATTCTAATCATAGTCAAAAACCACCCTAAATCTGTGCTATCTGAATATAAGCAATTGTTCCTGCATATTTCAAAGAGGAATACTGAGGGGAAGAAAAAAAAGTCCCACTTAGATAAATGTGTTTGAATTGGTTCATTTACCTGAGTCTCAACAAACATCGCCATGTCCATAAACATTTCATGTAGTTCCCGTATACTGGATTCCAGTTTCATAATATCCTTGTGACGCGACTCAATTTCGTTCAGAGCTTGCCTAGTGATCTGAGAGTCTGATATAATCTTTGGAAAAAAAAAAAAAAAAAAAAAGATATGTACATAAAATTGTGCTGACATACTTCTAAATATGAGAAGCAGCAAAACAGAAGAGAGGCATAAACTGGCCTAGAAATACATACATCTGAAGTGAAAATTGAAGGATTACCGCTCTCTAACATTTCTTCCAGTTCCTCATCAGTGGTGGTCTTTCCAGCTACAATAGAAACAACAATACTTTACCATAACATCACTCATTATTGAACATAAAATTCTGCCATACCAGAAAGATGACAATTCAAAAAAATTATTCTATTAAGCACTGTTTTCAGGCAATTTGCATACGGAAAAAAAAAAACCCTGCAAACCAACCCAAAACAGAAAATATCAAGTAATAGTCAGAAGACAATGCTGAGGAAAAGCTGAAGGCTCTGAGTAATAGCAACACATAACCATATCCTGAAGTATTAGGGTCTACCTGTTAATGTAAATGTTAATGTAATGTAATGTAAAGAAGAACTTAACTTGCTCAGTAAACTAAACTGAAAAGCTGAACTGAACCATTAGCATGACAGGCTAATGACAAACTTGAGATCAGAGGAAAAGCAGTTATCTTGTAATTTGTCAACTTTTTGTTTGCATTTCCTACTTCAGCAATATATGTACTTGCTTTTACAGGAGATAATAAAAAAGGCTAATTTTAGGTACAATATGTTAAGGATATTTTAGACACCTTCCAAGGTAGATCCTGTAGTTCAGAGTAGAGTCAATTACCTTTCTGAATACTCCTCATAGTAATCAATGATGAAATAACTCAGATGCGAGTCAGTCAACAAATGATTAGTGTAAATTAACAGTAGCACTGATTTTATGTCAGCTGAATTTAACAAATGTTCTAACTGACAAAAATGTCATAGGATAAAAAGAGATGTTCTGTTTAACATGTTAATTTTAGAATGGCTTTTACTAACACTGTTTTTAGAACACAGCTTTTCTCAATGTTTCATTTGAAGTTGTAACATCAGAAATAACTGAAACAAAAGGAAAAGACAGTTACTTGAATAGTTTTCAACCAAAAAAAAAAATGTATTGAGTTTAACCTTATTTTCTTTACAGCTGCTCTGAATAGCAACACTAAAGAGTTTATGCCACGTGATAGTTTTTCTCTCACATCCTGCAAGAAGACATGCAAGATCTATGATGCTTTGTACCATCTTTAAGTAGCAAAAAACAAGGTAGGTATTAACAACACAATTAACTTTTTAAAACCATGTATTCAGCTTACTTACTTATCTCCAATTGTCTCTGTATCCGACCTTTGCTGCGTTCTCGAAAGAGAGTTTGTGTTTCGTTGTATTCCATCATGACCTCCACAAACTTGTGAGCCAATACAGAGTGCTGTTTTATAAGGATATAAAAATGTGGAACAAAACCAATTATTTTTTTTATACAGCACAATACTGCACAGCAACTGAAAGCTACATTCCAACAAAACAGAATATGAACCTCTGAAATAATTCTGCAGTGGTGAAAACTCATTCTCCAATCCACTAGAATCCTTTTAAACTTAAGTGATCATACCTGTGTTTTTCTTATCCTGAGGTCCACTGATGTCCGATTAGCATTTTCACCCTGATCAAAGGTCTGCTCAATAGCTATGAACAATACAAGAATGTTATGAGTCAATGGTCAGTATAATTATTTAATAGCAGTTACTTTGTAAATAGCGTTAATTAATACTTTCTTCATGTATATGATCCCCATAGACAGTTTAACATTTGGTGTGTGGCAGTGATATATAGATAATACAAAATTTTGATAATTGGTACAGATCCTGTAACACAGTAACCCCTCCAATACTTATAGAGTCATACTGCTGTCTATTACTATAGAAAAATCACAAAAGTTCTAACAATACTAGCTGCTTTTATAGTTTAAACAATAAACACCATACTCTAGTATTTATGGAAGTAATTGTAATACAGTAACATTAAAATACTCAATGTATTTCAAAACCTATGCTAAACAATGAAGACATAGCCACTTGAAAAAGCCACAGCAAAATTAGCTAGCTTGAATTTAAAACACACTAAATACTCTAAAGCAATTCCTTGTGTAGGTATGTATGCTATAGAGACTCTTCTTTTGGTACATCTTCCATGACACCATGACCAAAACCCACCATTTAAGTTGCAGAATTCACTTCTACACAGAGGAATTACTTTGCACATAAATTTTCTAAGCTATTCCTGAAAGCAAGCAAGCTCTTGTCCTGCTCCACAGACTGGGCTGTGCTGAGACCTGGTATTTGTCAGCGGTGAATGCTGCCAAGGAGGAATAAAGTAGAGGATAATACTGTTCTGACATGGGCTGTACACCAGTTGGCACAGAGGAGGAGGTTCTCTCTTTTAAAGAGCCATCCAATACAGTTTAATCACACACAATGCAACTTTTAAAGTTTAGGAGTTCAGCTGCAAATCACCAAGTCCGTAACACTGCTACATCCTGAATCATTACATATGACAGCAGGTCTATTTCTCCTCACAATTTACCCTTTAACCTGGCTCGGACTTTATTAGCAATCTTCTTTATTTCCTCATTTAATTCTTCAAGCTCTTCTTTTGTTCCTGAAAGAAGAAAAAAAAAAGGCAAATTAAAAACATGTTGTTTGTTTTTTTTTTTTAATCCAGAACTGTTGATAATGGTAAGCCAGCGACTATCTAGAACTCTACCATGCAATGTTATAACTGCATCCAGTATAACCATGCAGAGGATTTGCTTATTATACTCCTAAACACTCTACCATTTTTGTAGCAGCATACTGTTAGGTTCCTGCTTCTTATGAGAAGCTCTTGCAATAGGGAAATGTTATTACCAAGTCATGAACTAAACCAGGTGATGAAATATTCCACATTTTTTCTTAATGTAACACTTTCAGGGTAACATCATTCACTCATCAAAATGAAAGTTCACTGAAGTCTATCAAGTGAAGACATAGATTTTTCCCCATTTCTAATTCTGTTGTTTATCATGGACTCATATCTTTTACCTTTATTAACATATCTGGACCATGCACTCCCTATTATTAAGAATACTACACAAAGAATTCACAAAGAATTTCACTACATCTCTGCTACTGGGTTTACTGAAAACGCTAGATTCACAAGAGCCTATGTTACTTACAGGCAAGGTCATGTACCTACAAAATTCAGATGCATGATTGAGCACAATTTTTAGCACAAACACAAGCTGACATATGAGCTGAGACCACAGATGTTAAAACACTCAAATGAACCCAAGATGTGTGTGTGAGATGACTGTGTGTGATTGTTCAGACAAAAAGCAGTCTGCAAAATCATTTAAGAATACAAGTCTATGCCCATCTATAGACAAAGAAAATAGGAGGGAGAGGAAAAACTGACATAGAAAGTTCAGTTTTCATCAACAAGAAAGAGTTACAACATTTCACAAAAATATCTCCCCATCTTTTCTTCCCTTTTCTTTAAGCTTCTTCCATAAACACAGGCATTCCTTGAATTAACAGGTGTTGAGAACACATCAGGTTTCTGGGTAAGTTTCCTAAACTTTTGAGTTTTCTGTTCAGAAAGCACATCTGCACTTCCAGCACTTCTAAAAATAGGGCTCCATCACTTAACTGTCTACTACTGCTGAAGCAGCTGGTTATAGTGTTACTGTTAGGCAAGATCTTGCCTGTACTGAAAAATAAAGAGAAGATGATGGCTGTACTGTATGAGTGTTAGCTGACACTTCAACACTGTCACCAATTAAAAGAAATGCAAATAGCCTCTATGTTTCTGAAGACACAATCCATTTCATGAAAATATATTAAACTGGAGTTTTGCTCTAGCAAAAGTGTAGATCATGCAACATATGCTGAATATGTATTTATTCAAATGAGACTTAAAGAGTGAAAAATAAGCAAATGAAAACAGTAATCCAAGATTAAAAATGGAAATACTTAATGAACTGTGTTACATTTTGCCTTCTGAACACCTCAAGTTCTATTCCCATAAATAGCTAAAACCATGCAAATTATTTCAGAACATCCAGCCACACATATCTGAAATCCAAAAAAAGTGATACGCACTTCCTTCAGGATTTGGTGCTGACAGGATAATGCTGTGCTGCTTTTTCACTTCTTCCACGTTTTGTGCTATTTTTGCTATATTATTTCTAAGTTCCTCAACCTAGAGGAAGAGAAATATGGCAATGAGAATAGTGCAGTAATTCAGGGCAACATTTGATTTATAACACCATTACACAGCATATTGGGGATGGGGTATAGATGAATTTGTTAAGCCTAATTACAGAACTTAAAGGGCACAGAGAAATAACTAAGTCCTTAATGCAGGATGAAAACTATACCTGTTGGAAAAAATCATCCATAAAATGGTCTTTTTCAACAATAACTGTTTCCCCATCTTCGTTTCCTTTATACTGTAAAAGACAACAAAACAAATCTATGAAATAAAACTCAGGCTCCTGTTCAACACGATGACATCCTCTTCACCACCAACAGTCTTTCTGCCAACAGTCCACGAAGTCACAAAAGTAAATTTCATTCTTCTTCTGAGGGCCACAATTCAAAACCAAACAAGCAGAGAGGTCAAAGAAACCACCCAACTGCCATGAAGCAGTGAATGCTCAGGCATTTACATGTACTCCCCTGTAAACAGCTTCAGGACAGAACCAGTCTGTGAGTGATATCACAGTTTCAGTTCCTGTCATAAAAACTATTCAAATAGTATTTGGCATATAAGTGTTCTCTCACAGCATAAAGATACTTGCACAGCGAGTCCCACATGAGCTGAAATTAACATTCAGTTTACTGAGACAGTAAATTAATCCCTCTCAAAGAAATACTAAAAGAGGTGCTGATAACTGCCTTGTGATGGTGAAAGCTCAACATCTAATGCAACCTAGAACTGAAAGCTACTAACATCCACTTCCTAGTTTTACCCTTGGATGTCTCAAGGCTGCCATTCCACACCACTTTAGACATAATTAAACACACTAAACTATACACACATTACATAATTGATAAACCCTGGAACAGCAGCCAAGGCAGCAGCAGCTCAAGCTGACAGGGCATCCAGCCCAAAACAGTGCCTCCGTCACACTGCCCTAACCCTTGAGCCAGCCCTGCAGAATACATGGATCCTCACAGGAACAGATATTCAAGATTTGTCAAAGGAAAAGAGAAAACATGCATCCTAGAAAGGCAAAGAGCTGCAGTCTCTATGTCCTTTAGTTCCCTCTGTAAAGCACAGGCTGTTTGAACAGCATTGAACCAAAATTAGAACAAAGTATTATTCTCGCAGATAGTCAAAGGGTTATCTGTTAGGAAAATAAAAACAAGACAGGTACATCAAGGGATTTTCACATCCTAGACACTTTTCTTCTTACAAGTCCTTCTGCCTTTGGTCTTCTATCACCTGCTTTCTGTTCCTAAACCCTGATCCTATTTACCCATAGGCCCTTTGTTTCTGGTTTTATTAAACTAGGTGAGATGTTATTATTTGCAAGACAATGCGGCAATTTAATCCCATTTCAAGCACTGCTATTATCTAATCAAGAAGGCTATATTTAATGAAGATTAAATGAAGATTATATTTAATGAAGATTAAATGAAGATTGGAGTGCCCCAAATCTTTAAGGAGTTATTAGACTTTGTGTCAGTTCTTTTCCTGCAAATTCAAGGAGTGCATAAAGCTCTATGACAATCTTTATCAGAAATCATCTGGTTTTTATACTCACAGAAACCCATAAAGCCCCAGCTGAAATACAAAAATTTAGATGTTACTACTTTCCTGGCTCACCCTCCCATCACTCATAGCACTGTGTGTCATTGAAGATTTTTTGCAGTTATTCATTTTGAGGACATGACTGTTAGAACTCAGTATTAAAGAATCTGTCCTTAGGGACTGTAATCAATCAACAGTCTTGCTTAACACACACAAGTGAGACAGCCTGCACCCAACTGAGGTCACCCAACTTTTACTCATGCCAGAGACTACAAAGCTACCAGTTGAAAGTTAAGAATGAACTACACATTAAAGACATTTAATTTCATTACTTATGTAAAAGAACAACTTCTGCTTACATTTACTGAGTAAAGAATAATTTTTCTACTTGTTTATAACCACATACTGTAGTTAACTGAACTAAAAATAATGAAAATATAATGAAAGAGATGCAGATGTCAGCTTTCAGCTTGGTCAGATGATCTTAGTAAAACACCAAACACCTGAGTGAATCTTAAACAAAGATACAAAAAAATCTTACTGGGAAGCCCTGTTTGTAGATGCCAGGCTGGAAAGGAGCAATCAGGAGTCCTCACCCTAGGCAGTTTAATGTTCATTTCACTTTTGCATTTGGTTGCAATGACACCATTGACAGATTCTCTGTCTACAATTCATTGAAGGATTTATGGACATCCTACTTTGAATGTCAGCACTTGAGATACCTGATGACTTATCAGCCTCTGACCTCTACATTCTTAAATCACCACTTCCTTAAAATACAGCTTATCTGCTAACTCTCTTGAACTTAAGTGATGCACCTCTTCTGATGACCACACAATGTAACCAAGGACTCACTTTTATCATCAAGTTCTACAGAAACACATTGTTTCTCCTAGACCTTGCCTCCCCAGCATAAGCAATATCAGAAAAAGCTGATAAAGTTCCACGTCAATGCCAAGAGCAAACTAATGAAGCCTGTTTGCAGCTCATACCTTGACCTTGGGACTCAAAGTCTGGGACATACAACTCTATAAACATTCATAGACTTGTAAAATGTATCAAGTTCCCTAGAAACTGGTTTGTATCACAGAATCCAGATATTCAGGCAATATAATTTCTCAGCTCCAAGTAGAAGCTATACTGGTGGCTACGAAACTTCTGACATTTCCCATAGCTTATAGAATTGCAGAAGTCAGTGTAGCTTGAGATTTCTTACCACATTAATTATCGACCTTTAAAACTGAAACAGTTTTTTGACCTAAACCCACAACTATTACTTGCCCTCTAAATCCCATCCAAGGTTAGTTATTTCTTAGTCCAGATCATGTGTAATCCTCTGGCAGGCTCAAAGGACAGTAACTGACCACCACCACTCCAAGAACTCAACCCCAAGGAGCGGGTTACAGAGTGTTACAGTTTCTCCTTACAGCATCTGTTTCCAGAAATTCTTTTCTATCAGAGCAGCCAAGAAGGGCTTACAAACAGCCAAGATGATTGAACAGGCAGCTCCAGCAGGTCAGTCTTTAACATGCATTTAGTAGCATCATCGTACAAGCAGAACAGCATCATATGGTAACCATCTATAAGAAATTAGCCTGTTATGACATGGAAAACAGACAGGTCATCTTCAGAAAATTCCATGTCTGAGCAAAGACTAATGTAACAGGTTAACTCCTGAGAAGGGAAACTCCATAATGTTTTCCTCCTTTTGAAATAGTTCCTTTTGCATTTTTTTTTTCCATTACACCCAATTCTACCAATTTTAAATTTTAAGACTTCGTGGTTCTTCACTCGTTCCTAAATGGTTCTGGAGGCACTAAGTGAATGCCCAAGAGATAGTTTACAAAAAATCAATGCAGTTCTGTTCAAGTTACAGGTCTTTAATAACAACAAAAGCTATAACCAAATATTTTGAAAGGTTTTGTCAGTGATATCCTCAGTAACACTAAAGAGTAAGGAAATGGAAAAACATGTATTTAAAATGATTCACCAATCAAGCAAGAAAAACAGATTTCAATAGATAGCTCTGCATCCATTTCAGAAACAAGGTAGTAATTTTAAAGCCATATGAACGATGCCCCCCTAACTTGAGACCTAAACCATCACTCCTAAGCAGAGGTTTTTTACATCTTACTGTTTTCTTAAATGATTTAGCAAGTATAACAAAGAAGTTTGAGTTTTATTAACAGGACACTTGTTTTTAATATCTGACACTAACTAAATGTGCTGAGCTGATTGTCTGAACACAGACCCTACAGCTCTTTTCAAGCTATTTTAAGATGGATTTGTATCCGTGAACAGCAAATCACTGAAGGCTGAGAGAATGTTTTACAATCAGCGCTATGTACTTGCCTTGGGTTTGATTTTTCCTCTTCCGTAAATATATACCATCCACCACTGCTGAAAACAGCATATAGGATCAGAGAGAATCTTTTATTCTTCTCTTAATCTTACACCAATTTGTGCTCAAAATAACTAATAACAGTCTGGAATTTGATCAATTGTCCAGTTAATTGCATTCAAGGACAATTCTAACAGCTGAAATAAGTTCATTTTGGCCTGCTTAGAATCATTTAAAAAGTACATTAAAATAATCCCCTACAAGTGGACAAATACAATTATGGTTGCTCTCTTCTGAAGAAGAATATACTGTACAATAATTTTTCTAGCAAAAAAAAAAAGAGGATGCAACATTATTTGTTCTCCAGCAACTACTTTAGCCCTGTTTAACTGCTTAAAAACAGTGTATTAACAAAAGTATCAAAAAGTTATGATCATTTTGTGTTAATGAATCACAAACACTGATAAGTAACACTTCTCTTTCTTTGTAAGAGATAAAAGGCAATCTAGGAAAAAAAGTTACAACTTTTAATGACAAAAGTTTGCTTGCTGTCATATAAAATGCAGGAGCTCACAAACAAGAACATGTTAACTTCAATGAGCATTTCTGTTAATACTGGGAATACTGTTAAAATGCGTCAGTGTTGACTGGGCAGCATCTCTTCAACTACTCCTATACCTCAAAGGGTCTTTGGGGGAAATAGGGTGGGTGGAACTTATTTTGGCAAGGTCCAACCAAAGTAAAACACAATGAAATTCTTTTATTAAAGGAAAGAGGCAAGGCACAGCTATTCCTGAAGATCTTGCAGGCCCAGGCCTGTTCAAAAACCATGGCTTTTATGCTCTACTTAATGATTCAGCCAAATAAAATACAATGAAACTACACTAATCAAACTGAAACAGTCTGGAAAATAGACAAATAAATGTTAATACATTAGTTCCTCACTCAGTTTATTTATTCCTTTTCAAAGCAATCTTATCTAAGTGTGGTCAAGGATCACAGCTCAAAGCATTAACACTAGTGAAGGAACATCACAAAAACATGATCTCATTCAGTATTTCTCATATAGATGAAAGGTGGAAGTTGCTACTTCCATGAGGTCCATGAGGAAACCAAGTATTACAAAAGGCACCTCCCTCAGGTATGCAACTTTTCAAAACTTTATGTCAACTGCACACTTACGTGATAAAATTAAGACTGGATCTTCAGTAACTTCAGTTGATGTTCAAATATTTTCTTCTAGTTAGAAGAAAACTTTTAAGTCTCTAAGCTATTTGTTAATTCTACAGGCAACGATACCGAACACTTATAAGCAACAGCTTTCTGCAGTGACATTTCAGTTGAAGCAGCTTGTTGCAGTAACGCAACATTTTCAGATATCACATACTAAATCTGGCTTAAAAGCCTCTATTCACAGTTGCTTTAAAAACTGTTAACAATATCTAAAAGGAAGTGTTTAGGTTTATTCTCAGTTGTTTCTTTTTCTTTTCATTCAAAAGACCACTGTTGCTTCCCCTCATTCAGAATGAAGTCTACTTGTTTAGGGCTATACATGAAAAAGTGAGTTCGGATCGCTGCTTGCTGCTTCCTCTTTCCAGGAAGCTGGCACCATCACCATCATTTGGCACATATTCCTGGACATGTTTAGAAATAGGAAAAGGGAAGAAGTAAATCTGAAACAAATTACACAATTCTTTGGCATGCCTCCAAAACATCTTTCCTGACAAAGATACTGTAATCTGATAATGCAAAATCTTTTTAGATGCCTATTCATCCTTTTAGGAAGGAAGATGAAGACACTGGTAATTCCACCACTTAGAAACAGAGTTTTCAAAATGTATTTTGTGATCCAGAAGATATGAATTTAATTTTAAGATGAACGGGCCCCAAACATGCCTGCATGTTGACACAGGCCAACTTTTACATATATGTGGAGTGCCAGAACTATCACAGAAGTCCTCGGTGATCTCCACTTCCATTTCTTTTCAGGAAGAAAAGCCAAACAAACCAAGTATCCTTTTACTTTACCCAAGCCATATCGTGCGGTAGACAGACAGGACCGTACCTCTCTCCAACTCTCCCTTCTTTTTTAGGATACCGTCTTCAAAGCACAAATAAGGGAAAGGAAAAGAGTGTATAAACATAGCCAGCTACCATCTTGTAAACACGCAGGAAATAAAATCTGCGGATAGTTTTATTGACGCGTTACTGGTTAAACCGTTCCCAAGCGGATAAATCTACCCCACGACACCACGGGCAGCTCGAAAACAACGCTATTATCCGGTTTATCTGCCACTGGGAACTGTAACGGCTGGGACGCGCTGGCGGGCAGGAGGCAGCAGGGGAAGGTGATCTATTAAGTCGGAGAAGGCTGACCTCTTAATGCCAGGCCCCCAGACCCTCCCCGGCTCCGGTAGAAGCCGCCCCTGCCCGAGAAGGGAGCGGCGAAGCGCGGTGTGGCCACCTCCCCGCCCCAGGGCCGCGGCGCTGCCTGCACGGATGCCGTCGCAGAACACCGGCCTTCCCGCCGCTGTCCGTTACCTCAACGGCGATAGTGGGCCGAACTCTCCCACGCTCCGCCGCTTTGTACCCTCCCTCCCGGCCGCCCGCCGCCGCCCTGCCCCGGAGGGCGCCCCGCTCGCCCCTAAGCCGAACCCTCGCGTCTGCCAGGTCAGCCAGCCGGTCCTTCATCCCCGCAGCAGCTCAGCGGCTCCCCGCGTTGCCGTCCTCCTCCTCCTCCTGCTGCTACTTCTCCCCGCCGAGGACCGCCCGCGCCCAGCCCGCTACTACCGGGACCACCTCCCCTCTCCCGGTCACTGAGCCAGCCGCTAAGAACGGGCCGGGCTGCGTTACCGCCCCACCCTCCTTCCGCAGCGCGCTGCGCAACGCCACGCCCCCAGCCCCGCCCCACGCCGTCGCAACCACAGGCCGCGCATGCGAGGAAAGGGGCGGGCGGGGGTGGCAACCGTCCCCTCGGGAGCCCGCCTTGCGCTGCTGACGTGAGAGAGGCGGTTGGTTGGGCGAGGGCGTTGCCTGAGGTAACTGGCGGGTGCCCCGGTTTAGCGGCGGGAGACGTGAGGAGCAGCGGTATGGCGGCTGGTTTGGGGGCTTCATGAGAGGACGAGTTGTAAAAACTTGTGATATTATTTTGGAGTTTAGTTTTATTTAGTTCTTCTCTGGCCCATGATGTGGGGCGGCTGCAATCGGACTGGGTGTAATTTATGTTTAGTCTGAGAAGTGCACAGGCTGCATCCTTCCTTTGCTAATGATTCTGCTTGTCAAGGCAACCCTTTCCATCTAAGAATATGAAGTTATAGCCTGCGGCCTGCTGTTCACCCACAGAATAGCTAAGAGTGATAAATATAATGACTGGAAATTAAAAGAAGGCTTCCATTCCACAGAGCAGAAGACAACCTCCTGACTTTAATTCTAAATTAAAACATGCTGACACATTTCCTTGTGGTGATATTTAGGGCTTTAGTAAAACACCAAAACAATGCCAATGTATACAAAACCAGGTATGTGTTCAAAACCTGGGAGCTTCTAGGAAATACAGCATATACTGTGGAAGGCAGTAAATCCTCCGTGGTATTGTGTTCTCAGGTGGTATCTAGAAAGTACTATTTCAGACTATAGTCAATTGCCTCTATCAGTGTCTCAGTTCTATATGTGCAGACTTTATCTTCTAAACTACATGTTCAGCAACTGTAAATGCTAAAACTGTTACTTTTGGATGCTGAGCATAATCAATGCATAATTTTCCTCGCATAGTTGAAGAAGTTTATTCTGGATCAGGAATACAAAGATCCTGAATTAGCAATGTAAACCAGTTTAATTACAGTAAATGGCTGAATTTTTGTTTTCTGAAAGGTCTACATCTGCCCTTCATCATTGACCTAGTATATGCTTATCTTCCAAGAGTGTAGTCTCTTAGCAAAACCTAGTCAGACATGTTTTACTTGGTGAAAAAATGAATAAAGTTTGTCCTTCAAATACTTATCTTAATTGAATTTTGCTACTCTATGGTCCGTTTTACCAATCTGTGCTGAGAGTGACTGATTTCCTCTTCCAGCCTTTCAGTGTCATTTCCTATGTTGCCTTGAACACCAGCATGCAGATCTCTCTTCCTGCCTGAGCTCATATTCCAGAGACATTTCCGCATTGCAGCTGTAACTGGGAAGTACAATTATGTTTTTTCTCTTTGCTTGCCTGCATATATCATTGCCTTCATTTACATTTTACAAAATGGTTTACTTCCTACTAACAGCAGTTCTAGTTACATGCTGTTCAGCTCTGTGATCCCATTTATCTCCAGTGCTACCTTTTGTAGCATTCCTCTTTTGTGTCTTCAGACAGTTACTAGGGGCTGCCTTTTATCTTGTGCATTTATCTGATCAGTTTGTTCACAGTTGAACTGAGTCAAGATACAGAGAATATAAAAGATCTTTCAAAAGTAATTATGATGCTGATTACCTTAGTGACTAATCCTTTAGATAGTGATCTTATACTGCTGATGAGTGCTTGGAAACCTTTTATTGCCTTTGCTGAATGGGGTTATCTGGAGCAGATGCTTTGTGCATCCTCTGAACAGAACACTTACTTATAGACGATGATGAAACAGATGATAAAAACTGGATTCCACTGATAACAACAAAATAAATGTTTGCCAGGAGCTCAAATGTTATGTTAGGGGCCTTTTAAATTAGAAATCTATTTTAATTATTTCAAAGTAAAGTATTAGATATTATAACCATTTCATTTGCAGAGAAAAGAAAAAGTAGTTTACTAATACATTTGAGTGATATTGAGAAGTTTTTAAGTACACCGAGTATTCTACACACACTTACAAATTGGTTTTGGTTTTTTTTTTTTTCCCTGGAATTGCGTATATTAACAACTACCAAACTCGGCTGTGGGTTTATGGGCTCCTATTTATAAAAATGTGCCTATTTAGCATGAAGAGAGGTGGAATTCATGAGGATTTTATAAAGATAGTATTGTGATGAGAAAAACTTGAGTTGTGCATTCTGAAAAATATCCCTCCTGACACCTAGAGGCGATCAGCAAAAATGCTGAAGAGCTCACAGACCCAACGCATCCAAAAAAAGGGAAGGCAAATCCAACAAGCCAGTGATTCTTCCAACAAACAAAATCTTATGCAACGTTTGGATTGGCATTGCACTATCAAATAAACCAAAATTACAGCACAGTACAGCCACTCTTGTGAAGCTTTCTGTACACATTGCATTTATGCCTGGAGAAAGTAAGCAAGAAGGAATTTGTGTTTGCATGTATAACCTGCCATGAAAGATTTTATTAGTTCAATCCAGATATATACGTATATATATGTATATATCTTATCGCTTATTTATTCTAGATTATGGGGTGCACAACAAACATTATGGAAACCACATAAAAGTTGGTTTAAGTATACTGGACTAAAATAAAAAAAAGTATGAAACCTTAAAAGTCAGTGTATACCCATGAACCTCGTACTTGCAATGTAAAACACTTGTTTTCTTTGAAAGTCAGTTTTTGAGCAACTTTATTCCACTGAAGTTTAGATTTGAGACCTTAGAGAATAACTCTAAATCTAGGGATTAAAAAATAACTTGTGTTTTCATCAATGCACTCTCCAGTGGGTGCAGCTGGGTTTGTGTGAAGAGCTGGCAATCATGGTCGTGAGGCACATTTGAGAAAGGCCGTTTAGAGCACAACTGTTTCTACCTGAAGGCTCTTCAATTAAATTCACCTGCTGCTTTTAAAGGCGTTATTAAGCCATACCTGAGGCGGTGTGGTAGTTTTTCTAAGTAACTCCATGCAATTTTCAAACTTTGTCTGCAGAACGAGTGCCATCAAGTGACTGAAACGCTTCTTGATGTGATTTTAATACCGGAGCAGGGAGGCTGCCGGGTTCCTTGAGCTCAGTTCGGTTACGAGACTGCCTCACCCCTCACCAGCGAAGGTCGGCCACTTCAGCAGAAGACGCTGCTCGGGGCGGGAAGCCTCTCAGGTGGTAGCTGTGCGCGCGCTTCTCTCCTCCCGTACCACAGAGGAGCTGCTCCCCGCTGTCGAAAGGGCCGAGTCCCGCTGGGCCGCTGACCGCACAAGGGGATGTAGGACCGATCCGCCACCTCCAACGAAACACTAGGCCAGATCCCACTGCCTACAGGACCCGCTCTCTCAGGGCTGAACCGGACTACCAACCGCCTCCCGCCCACCTCTTACCACGTGACGCCGGCTCCTCCTCTTCTCTGTGGCCGCGCGGCGTCGCTGTCTGGGTATTTGAACCTCGCTTCCGCCATCTTCCTAGCGCCTCGGTACCGAGCGGAGCGGCGAGGAGAGACGCCTCGGGAAAGGTAACGGGGCCTTGGTGTCCCGTCCATCCTTGATGGGAGCGCGTATGGCCGTTTTAAATACCTTGAATGATGGTGATGGCGGTCACCGTTAGGTATCGCCAGGAGCAGTACCAGAAGAGGGGTTGGGTTGTAGTGAGGTGGGCCTGAGTGACCGTTGCAGCTGTGGTGGCTTTTCTCCTTTCAGCCCTTAGAAATGGAGAGGTGGAAGGATAGGAGCGGTGCTGTGTTTAGTCCCGGATAAAAGGGCGGGCGAAATTGGAGTGGAGGAACAGAGCGGGGCCTCCAGTGACCCGAGCCTGCGGGGGGAGGGGAGGAGGCGCGCGCTGCTCAGTCATGGTGGCTCATGGTGGGGAGGGAGAGATCGTTTAGGCCCGTTGGCGGGGCTGGGGCCCAGCCAGAGGAACGCTCCTCTCTAGACGCCCCCCCGAGGACTCGCTCTGGGCTCTCCCGGTCATTGAATAATTTCTCTAGCTGGCTGGGATAGGGATTGTGGGCGGGCTGGGGAGGACTTTCTGCACAGCGAGGCTGGGCTTGGCCCTCGCGGAGGTGTCCTTCGGAGGCCGCGGATAGGTGTCTCCATTCTCGAGCCCGACACCGAAGTGGTGCGGCAGCCGCCTACCGTTACGAGGCGCCGGGGTGGGCGGGGAGGTGCCGCCGCCATTATTGCTCGTTCCCGCCACATGCGGGGAGACGCGGCCCTGCTTCCTGCCCCATGAATGGCCCCGGCACCACGGGCGCCTCGTGCGGTCGGGTGTGGGGGGCCGGCGCGGGCCCGGCCTAGCCGCCTGGCGCGCGGAGTACGCGCCTTTCCGGGCGAGCTGGAAACGGGAAACGGCGCCCGTCCCCTTCCGGCGGGCCCTGAGATCGGCTCGCCCGTTGTGAGCTCACTTGCTGCCATTTCCCCTGCAGACCCAGTATGGCCGCCCAAGGAGAACCCCAAGTGCAGTTTAAGGTAAGGGAGTGGTTTGCTGTGGGTTTTTTTTTTTTCTTTCTTTTTTTTCCTCCAGTAAAAAAGTAGGACGAGTGACTATGAAGTGCCAACGTGCATGGTAGGTATGGTTTTGAACTGATGGTATTTGCTTAGTGGTGCACTTAGTTTATGTTAGCATAGCATGTAACTTGTACAAAAACGATTCTGTTGTACATTAGGTGCTGTTTGTAGTTTAATAAGTTTTAGTGATGCTTTCCTTATAAAGTGACTTTTTTAATTTCAGAAGTGAAGCTGACAGAAAAATTAACAGAAAACAGTCAGTTCTAACTCAGGGTTTTTTTTTTTTTTGTTTTTGTTTTTTTTTAGGGAAAATAAGTAAAAGTGTTTCAGAACAGAACTTCCTGGTGTTTTGTGGCTTTCTTTTTTTTTGGACAGGAGGGGTAGGTTGACTTTTTTTTAGCAGCCTAAAGTCNTTTTAACTGGGGTTTTTTTTTTTTTTTGTTTTTGTTTTTTTTTAGGGAAAATAAGTAAAAGTGTTTCAGAACAGAACTTCCTGGTGTTTTGTGGCTTTCTTTTTTTTTGGACAGGAGGGGTAGGTTGACTTTTTTTTAGCAGCCTAAAGTCTTTCAGATTGCTTCTTTGGAGGCTATTAGTTGCATCTTTTAGAATTTGGCTAGAGTACTCAAGTTGTTAGTAGTTCAGGCTGTTTAAATTGCAAGGTTATGGTGGGTTACTTCAGTTTAAGGGTTTACACGAGCTCCTGTCTAACTATGGTCACTTTCAGGTTGTAAACCTCAAATACTCTTAATTCAGTAGCTTAGTAGAACCATATGTGTAGTGCATTATAGTTTTTGCTACAAGAACTAGATAAGTCTGACTACAGTTATAGCACAACAGGCTTAACAAATTGGGTCCTGATACAGTGAGTTCTTTTATGGAGAACCCATTCTTTTGTTTACAGCATCTTGTAGGACAAAGGTCTTTGTAGTAATAATTAGTATTTGCATTAAAATGACCAGTAAATGTCTCTAGAAGGGTATAGCTCTGACTTTCTTGCCTTCATCTGTCAACAGCTTGTCCTGGTTGGTGACGGTGGCACTGGTAAAACAACATTTGTAAAACGTCATTTGACTGGTGAATTTGAAAAGAAGTATGTAGGTATGTCTGAAGAAACTTGAGATCTAATATGATAAAGTAAAAAGTTCAATTCATGACTTACCAAGTGTGTTGCTTTTTCTTATTACTGTAGCAACACTGGGTGTTGAAGTTCATCCTCTGGTGTTCCATACTAACAGAGGTCCTATTAAATTTAATGTATGGGACACAGCTGGACAGGAGAAATTTGGTGGCCTGCGAGATGGCTATTACATCCAAGGTAAGAAGTGTGTGTATATTGGGAATATTTGGAATCTCTTGCAGTTCTGTCCTTCATTCTGTTCCTTTTGGCCACTCTGAAAGCTTTAGTTTTTCTTGCAATGGTGAACTGATTTAAGGGTTTTCAAATTCTTCATGTAGGTACAATAATTTTCTTTGCTGGGCAACTTGTGCTGTCCTAGGAACAACCTGAGATGGCATTTCATTGTGCTATTGCAGGCTTTGATATTAATGAAGAATAGTGGTGCACCTTAAATTACAAGGTATTGCTGATGAAAGTCAGTCATCATTTAGGACAGATTTGTATCTGTATTAATCTACTCGGCTGAGGCAAAGACTTGGAATGCACAGTTTTGGATACAACAATGAAGTTGTACATTTCTGTGCTAGTCTAGTTACCTTTCTAAAGAAGTATTGATACTGTCCCTTATTTCTGCTTCTGTGTGTACTCCCATCACTTGCATGTCCTTAAAATTTTGCAAGGGATTATTAGAGTTAGATTTTGTTGCTAATTGATGGTGTAGCAGGATCGAGTCAAGCCCCCATGTTCTTTGAAGAGCCTTTGGACAAGGGTGTCCCAAGATGTGGGCTAGGAGTTCTCAACCTACCCAAAACCTTCAATAGGATTCCAGAGATTAGTTAAACAAGTGTTAACTAAGTTCTGTCAACTATGTATGTAAATCAAAGTTGACTTTTGTAGTCCTTGTATAGTCTCATAGCATACAACACTATGTGATTCAGTGGGGTAGTTGCATTGGTAAAAACAGCTGGTCTTTAAGATGAGGCAGTAAAGATGTAAGGTGTTGTGATGATGGGTCGAGTTCTGTGGACTTAGGCATTGAACTTGTTAACAGAATCATTGGCTCCCAGAAGTGTGAAGCTGATGGGGAGAAGTTAATGCAGTAGTTTAAATGTAAATGATTTCTGTATGTACATCTTTCTTCTGTTTAATAACCAAGTGCTTACTCTCCTGATGTAACTTGTGACTATTTTCTTGCAGCTCAGTGTGCCATCATAATGTTTGATGTAACATCAAGAGTTACTTACAAGAATGTACCTAATTGGCACAGAGATCTGGTACGAGTGTGTGAAAACATCCCTATAGTGTTGTGTGGCAACAAAGTGGATATTAAGGACAGAAAAGTCAAGGCCAAGTCCATTGTCTTCCACAGGAAGAAGAATCTCCAGGTGTGTTGGCATGAATTTTTAGGAATCAAGTTTGTTGGATTGTGTTCTGTACAGTAATGGTGTGTTCTGCCTTTGTCACTCCAGGTTGTAATAATTAACTTTATATCCTGTTGGCCAAACATCAGGGAAGGGGCAAGTAATGATGTTAAAGATGGTCATCACTGGTTTTGAGTAGAAGCCATAATCTGTAAAAAAGCATTTGCTTTCACTGCTCAGAATCTCATCAGGTAACACAAGTGAAACTAAAGTTGGTAAAGTCCCAAGAAAAGATAGAAGCATGTTGTCTCCTTAAAGTTCCACCTTTGATCAGATTGGGTATCTTTTTGGTTATCTGTTTCCACCTGTGTGCCTCAAATGGTATGCTTCTAGACATTTACAGCATAGCTGTTTCTGAAAGCATAAAGAGCAGTCACGGTCAGAAAGCACTGAGGTAAAAGTAGAGCTGATGATATGCATGTTAATATCTGTATGCCCTAAATACCAGAGATGTGTTGTGTTTTTAATGAAGTATAATCCACACTTTTTTGCAGTATTACGACATCTCAGCTAAGAGTAACTACAACTTTGAGAAGCCTTTCCTCTGGCTTGCTAGAAAGCTAATTGGAGATCCTAACTTGGAGTTTGTTGCCATGCCTGCTCTTGCACCACCTGAAGTTGTTATGGACCCAGCACTGGCAGCACAGTATGAGCAAGACTTACAGGTAAGTGAGAAAGGTCAGGTGATTGCCTTTGTGCCCTGTTAATGTGTTCAAACTTCTGGGTGCAAGAAACAAAGATAGTTCTTAAGTGTAGCTTCTTTGTTCCAGATTGCTCAAACCACTGCACTGCCAGATGAAGATGATGACCTGTGAAGGATGAAGCTGGAGCCCAGCGTCAGAAGTCTAGTTTTATAGGCAACTGTCCTGTGATGTCAGTGGTGCAGCGTGTTTGCCACTTTATTATCTAGCTGAGCAGAACATGTGCTTAATCTTTGGGATGCTGAAAGAGATGAATGGGCTTCGGAGTGAATGTGGCAGTTTAAAAAAAAAAAAAAAGAAACTAAAACAAAACAATTCATATTTTGGACCTGCATATTTAGCTGTTTTTTGGACTGCAATTACTTCCCCTTTTGAGTTTCAAATGTAAGACTGCTGCAGTCACATCAGAGTGTTAAGTGGTAAATCTTGTTTCTGTCATTCCCATTCTTTTTTGTTTAGATAATAAAGTTGTATTTCAAGTATCTCTAAGCAAGTGAACTTTTCATGCATTGTTAGGAAAACCCTTCAAAGTGTCTTCTGTTCTTTGGTTGAGGATAATACTTTGTCTGCTGCAATTTTCATTCTCTGTTCTCCTTCCTGCATCTCATGTTACACTTCTCTTGCTCAATCAGAGCTAAGTTAACCTTCCCTTGATTTCCTCAAGCAGATAAAGCACCTGAGGAAAGCTGAACTACCTGCAGGTAGAACTAAAACAGTGAACAATTGACTGGTAAGCATGACTGGATCAACATTCCTGTGCAAATGGGAATGTGTGTGGTCTGCAGGGTGTTTGGAGGGAGAAGTGTGTAGTTCCGATTATGTATGCTACCATTAGATACAGTCTTTTGGACCTTTAACTTCTAGTATGTTATACAATATGCTTTCACAGAGCTCTGTGTTTTTAGTAGCCAGAAACAAATGTCATCTGGGTCTTCTAGGTGATGTAAGAGCTGTATCTTTGCATGGAACATCATTTAGTAGAGCTATAGCTTATTAAACTCTTTCTAAACATCTTAAAATTCACTAACTAGGAAACAGCTGTAGTTTGAGGTAAAAAGCTCTTGGCTACAAACAGCATATTAACTAAAACCACATTTATATAAATACCGAGACTTTACTGTAACTGCACCAAGTTCTTAATTTGAAACTAGCTTGTTACAGCACAAATGGTGGAAAATGTCAACTTTTAACACTACCTTGTAGAGATGAATCTTGGTCAATATTAGTACTCCTAGTAAACAAAACTGAGTTGAAAATACCATTTTTCAGTAGCGGCCGAGTACATGAAGCCTTGGAATCTTCAGTTTTGTATTTTTGGTTTCTTAATAAAGTGGAGCATTTCATTTACTCCTTTTAACTTGCATGTTTGTGTACATAATGCCTACTTGAATATTTAACTACTCGTGGTAGCAAAAAGCATTAACTATGGTTACTATTTTTGCAGTACTGTTGTAAAGGAATCACTTTTAACTTTGTGCAAGTTGAAGTTCTGTGGGTTCTGGTGGTGGGATTGTTTTGTTTGGGTTTTGTTTTTTTAGCAAGTCAATGAAAATGAGTTATGTTTAGGACCTTGAACTCTTAATGAAAATGAGGGATGTTATGTACTTAGTTGATCAAAAAGCAAACTCCCACTTAACATTCCATTTGATCTTTTTGCTGCATCCTCTTGCTTTAACTTCTGTTGTAGGTTCTTTGTGTTTACTAATTTGCCTGTGTGTTTGTGTGTCTTAGTTAATATTGCTAGCTTAACTATTTGCTGCTGCTTTACTAGGTGTGGTAGCTTTTTTGTCTTCAAGCTGCCTGGCTTCTGAAAATGCACTGCTTAAAACCCACAAATTGACTTAGAAGACTTCAGTACTTCTGCAGTATTGATATGCCTTAAGAAGAAAAAAAAGTAGTATTGAAGTTACATTTGTATTGTTTCAGTGTGTGTATGCTGTCCTCTTTACAACTCGCCTGCTGCGCAAAGGTACTAACTATGAGTTCTTACAAAACCAGAAAAGGTCTATGAAAGGTGAAATAGCTGTTTAAGGACTAGTATGACTACAGTGAGCTTTGCTTTGTAATCTTCAGTGTTACTTCCCAGTCAAAAAATCATCTCTCTGAAGCAGGCAGTAATACTAGGCCTGCTGTAAAATAATCTCTTGAGCTGGAAATGTTTTGACAGTGAAATTAAGTCCACAATGTTACACTCTGTTTGCCACATTGAGGCTCTGTAAATTGTTGATTCTAAATAATGCGGGTAGCCTTAATATGTGTGTGCACATTTCTCAGTTACAGTTAACTATATAATAACATCTCTTAGAATTTTTTCAGTGGTTGGGTTTAAGCAAAATAGAATTTTGCATAGTAATGAGGAAAATAAAACTTGAGTTCTAAGACTCTCTGTATTGAATAGTTGTGTTAGTCTGTACCGGTATTCTACTGTTACTAGGACTGAATTGAGACTAAATCCTTTGTTGCAGTACTGACTTCACTCTACTTGGCTGCTCTGTGATTTGATCAGGTTAATTGTGGGAGGTGTTTTGCTCCCTACACAGTGTTTGGTGAGTTTTCCAACACTAAGTTCTCTGGTTTCAGATTGTTTTTTAGTGACTTGCCAGTACAGAGCTTGCTCACCTTAAACTTTCAAAAGCAGGATGAAGCACTGGGCCATTTACTGTTCCTAGTTCTGATAAAACTCGACTGTTGTAGGTTTCCAAGCCCAGAGGGTTGTATTAGAAGGGTAGTTGAACTAGTCCAAGTGCAAAACAGGTAAGGCAAAAAAGCTTCAGTTGAAGAAACTGGTAAAGGAAATGTTTTGCTACTTTTCACTGACCCTTTAAATGCAGGAGTGTCAAAGGATTCATTGGCAGCCTTAGCTTTAAGGATTTTGAACAGAATAGTTTTTAGAAACAGTGGAGAGCACTTGTCTGCAGAAATTGAAAATCTGTTTGCCAGGAAGGATGAAAGCTGCCCCTCTTATGCATGCAAGTTAAATTTGGCTTTTTCCTTCAGAATTGATTCTGTTGTGTTGCTCATATAGTCTTAATCTAAACTAGTAGAGGGAACTGTGCTGGGGCAAATTGTTTATATCTTTGCCTTCCTGAACAGGAATAAACTGTCTAATAGAAGCCCATTATTCTGACCTGAGGAGGTAGTACTGGCTGGCTTATTCACCTGATTTATTGGCAGGAGCTGATTGCTATCAGTCCTGGTTTAAGAGGGCCCTGTGTCTTACAAGTAACTGAAAAGTGAAGTCTTTTGCTGTTTTGATCAGTTTGTTCTTATATGGGTGCATTAAACTATAGGCCAGTTTTGTATATGTGGTGATTTTAGCACTGAGCTGAAAAGTTTGCCTTTAATATTTTTCCTAGCACAAGCAGCTATATGAGCATCTTGTGAAGGAGTTTTTTCTTGAATGTGTCCTGTAGAACTTCTGATAATTTACAAGTGGTCAAAATCAGGAAACATTACTGATATTTGTGTTGGGAGAACATGGATTGCTATGCTGTTTTATGCCAGCAGCTTTTTCAGAGAACACCCAGGTACTTAGACTGGGAAAGGCAGTAGTGGTACTGAATCTTCATTGCCCTCTGATTTGTTGGCAGCTGTCCTTTGGTGCAAAGATGGAAAAAAAAAAAAAAAAAAATCTGTTTCCTCATTTGATTTAGAGCTTGCTTGGCTGCTTGATAAATGGTACAGTTAAACTTGGAAGAATTTTAAGCTGGAGAAGAAAGCTTCATACGATAAACTGTTGGAAAGACTTGGTGGGACTTGCTGATGATTCAAACTATACTCTTTATGTATCTAGTTATTGAATGATTGAGCTAGAAGGCTTGTTTAGTACAGAATCTAAATCTTCTTTGGGTGCAAATTTGAGCATCCAAGACCAATAGTTTTAATGGGATTGTGTGGGTAACTTTCTTGTATTTCACAAAGTGATACATTGTTCAGTGAGTGAATGCCACTTTGCTTTATAAGCTGCATCACTAAAAAAGACCGGTGTTCATATTTGAGCACCAGTTCAGTATAGAAGCAGGTTGTTTGATTTTGATTTTATTTTGATTAGCCATAGTTGATGTCTACCTTGCTGTGATCCTGGAATTCTGGGATTTAAAAAATAAGATTCCTGTATTTCTGCAACTTGCTTGGGGTGCATTGAGTATGAGAACAAATGTCCTCGTATGTATTTTAAACAGAATTTAATATTTTATAACACTAACAAAAGTTTTAATGTTGGATCCACTGTCTCTGAAGTTGCAGGCTTAATATATTTAATGCGAATACTCAAAATTGAATTTCCTTAGTATAGGAGGCATGAACTTGGCTTACTCAACATGCCTGTTGACATGTTAATTGGGACTGGAAGGTCAGCTAAACTCTTCAGTCACAGGAAGCTCATAAGGTGACTGTGATCAATAACATTTAAAAAGAAAACTAATCAATGTCAGCCAGTGTCTTTCTGATCATGATTGTCTAAGTGATGGAATCACAGATTATAATCTGAAGCATCAGGATCTCTCTTGATATGACTATTTATGTGTTCTGGACTTATGTGTTAAACTAAAAGTAGGAAATGAAGTGACTAATGTAAATAGTTCTTACTTGCTTTTTGTTTCTAAGGTGAGAAGTTGCAGGAGCCAGTGCCACAGTCTGATTTTCCCAGTTGAAATGCTAAGTTCCTTTGCGGTTGTAATGTAAGCTTTTCACTATACAGGCCCAGTGGTAACTTGCTCATGACTCTTTCACGTCTTGGTGATATTTGAAAATAACACGGGAGGGAGCAAATGTGTTTTTTCCTTATACTGAAAATATGAGAGACAGTTTTCTTATCAGGCTTTTTTTGATAGATTATACCACAAAACTGCTGAAATTTACGACTTTCAGATTGGCTTTGCAGTGCAAGTATTTAGAGGAAAGAAAGCTTGTTCAATTTATAAATAAAAAGGTGGGTCATAGTAAAGGAGAACTTGACATACCCATTGCCTTTTGATTATGCCTTTTTAATTACTTCTATCAGTTTTACTTGAATACCTAAAATGATACCTGATTATAAAACTTTTTTCAAGCTATAGCAGACAAGTGCAGTAGTTATTCAACAATCATGTATAAAAAATGAGCTGTTTGAGATGCATCGTCTGTAACTTGAAGTACAGGAAATGTTGGCCAGGTACGTGAGGCTTAAAGTACATGCATAGTTCTTAACTCACTAGCTGAACATGTCTGTAGTTTGGAACGTTGAGGATTGCTTTTGTGGTACCAGTTGCAGCCGCATGGTGGGGAACGCTGTCTGCGTAGCTGCTTTGCTCCAGCACTATTGTGTTAAGTCGGAATATACCTGTTGGGGCTGCACAAGTGTCATGTATTCCAGAAGGGATGCTCTTAGGTTTATTAACAGTAGCAAATGTCTATCCATGTGCAGTAGCAGATGCTACTTTATAAATATTTTAAATGAAATATGTAAAAAGTTTGTGGGTCTGGTTTGGTTTTGTTTGTGGTGTTGTTTTCTTTTTTTTTTTTTT